>APFE031361704.1:0-63255 GCA_000404065.3 Pinus taeda | reverse complement strand
TGGAGGGGTGTACAAAACTTCCTGGGGTATACATCCGACTGAAACAAAGACCTCTGAACAATCATGCTCCACACACAACAATGTTCTGTACCCTTTCTGAATCAATGTTCTGCACCTTGCAATACTCATCAATATGTCTAATCCAATTATCTAGCTTTTCTGCATTTAATTCTCCATCATAGACTAGCAAATCAAATTTAACATCTAATTTAATCAAAGATGTTTTCTTCTTTTTATTTTCAGCGCTAGAAGGAGGGGTTGATGGAGGAGGCTTTTCTCCTTTCCCTTTGCCTTCTAGGGCATCTAGAGAAGGTTCTTCAGCTCCTTTGTCTTTTTTTTAGGCCGAAGTACTTTCACCTCGACCTTTCTTGACTTCTCGATACATCTCTTCTACCATGGCTCTCATGTTCATGAAACTGTCCATGAACTGAGATTTTGATTTCAATGGAATCTCTTCTGCCATGCTTCTCCTTGGATAGACTCTTGCAATTTATGGGTTAGCCTCAACCAGTTCTCCTTCTCCTAATTTGAGCTTTAACCTAGTTAGCATTCAACAATCCAACACAAGCTTGTCTAACCTTAGCAAACCTAAAGCTCTGATACCACTTGATCTAAAAATGAGATCTTAGACAATTAATAAGGTATTACAGACACATGTGCATGGATTTTCCTATGTTACTTTATGCAATGGATCAATAAGATTGTGAAATACATAGACAATGAAGTAATTAAAGAAGCATAATAGACTAACACACATAAACACGGCAAGTTTAATAAGGAGTTCACCCAATACTCCTGGGCTACATCTCCTATTCTAGCCTTCAATGGTGGCCTCTCTATTATGTCTTCCGAAGTAGAGTCTTACAATAGTATGAGCTCAATTTGAGTCTCAACACACAATAGATACAAAAACAAGAGTTTTGCTTGACCCCCTCAAGCCTCTCTGAGTACACAAACTCTCTCTATCACTTTCTATCTCTGTCTTTGCTCTATCTCAACATTGCCTACCTATTTTCTATCAATCTATGGCTTTAAAGCCAATCTACATTGTCTGTTCATTTCTCCTTGCCAGCTCTCTAGCTTCCTGACCTCTATCCTCTCAAATCTCCCTCTGAGCATTAACAATCATTGCTAAACGCTTTCAGGGATGGTGGCCACCTGTACTATAATGGAATGGGTCATCGGGCCTTTGAAATCCTTTGGAATCGTTGTTCTTTGTTTACACAAAGAAATATGTTCAAACACAGGAAAAGTCCACCAAACACTATTTATTGAACTTCAAATATCCATAAATCTGCCTTATACTCCTATCGGGTCCACCTATATACTGACATTGCATCTCCACCATTGATCTGGGAGATCTAGATCCAACGAATGTGGTTCATTTTGGGCGGCCCTTTCGTATGGGGGTTAACCGCCTGATAAGGGTGGTTTTCTCTCTCCTAAGCCTAGACATGTAGTAGCCATTGTATGGGATCGGGTTGAGCTCGGCCCAAACCATTTACTGCCCTTGGCTCTTCCGAAATCCTACGTGTTTTGTGATTTCCCTTTATATTTGGAAAATACATTAAAGCATTAGGAATAATGCAAAAATGGATTTATGCGGACGTGAAATATTATATATGTGCATTAACAAACCCTTTTGGGTCTGGTTCATCGCATCGACGCTTTATCCTTTGTATTTTGTTTATTTAACGAAAACGCAAAATACAAAGGAAAACCCTGTTTTCTGGACCTCAACATATATCAAATATAATTCATATTTTTATCAGGTCTAGTTTATCGCATTGCACATATATATATATATATATATATATATATATATCCGCTCCTTTGTGTAGCTCCGATGTGATATTGTGATGCGACTTGTCGCAATCGCATATCATTCATACCCTAGGCAGTTGTAAGCTCTCCTTTGTATTTGTCGATTGCAATACTGTGATGCAACTTGGATCATCGATCTACGCGCTTGATCGACAATCCTCATTGACTCTGCCAATATTCATCACAAGTTCCATATGGTGCGCTTCGACTTCCTCTGCTTTCCACCACCGATTGTGATTTTCTGATCAAATCTGGACCGTTGATTGGCCAAATCTGACGGCTCCTGTGTAAAGTTGCTAATAACCTATTTTTCCACTGTTTCTTCATATTTTTGGGTCCCGATAGTGTTTTTCGCTATCTGATGAAGGTTTCCTCATGCAATTGTTTTGATCTTTTGAACGATTTTGAGGGTATTTGGATCCATTTTGGATCATGCATCTACCTGTTCTTTCAACTGCTTGGCCTCCTACAGCTTTGCTAGTCTCTACATGAGTGCAACGGTTCACGCTATGATTTTTACCTCATCATAGCATTGTTATAGTTCGTGCACTTTCTCCAACCATTGTACATTAGGGTCCTCCATTATACATTAGGGTACATTATAGTTCGTGCACTTTCTCCAACCATTGTACAGGCTCGTCGAGACCTCGAACAACTGTTGAAAAAGTTGTGTGCAGTATGCAACTATAATGTCAACCACCGCTATCGCCTTTGTGATAGTGGTTGTACGCTACTCCTTTAATTCTAGCGGTGTTGAAGGTTGGGCCTTCAACTGTAATTCGGTGATCTATAATTTCAACTCTAGTTGAATCCTAACCATCTCTGTGCACATGTCGCACACTCATGTAGCCATCTTGAGGATGCACACCTCAACCGGTTCTTCCTCAAGAATGGCCAACTCTGGGACCATTCGTCATGCCTCCTCCACGACCTGAATTATTTTCCTTTTTTAGCCAGTTACCTCGACCACGATGGTGATGGCAGAGTCACATTATAGGGCCATCTACTCATTATTAATCCATTGCTTGTTGATCACTTTTAGAGCATGGTGTTCATGAGCCCTTAGCTCCCCAATCACTCCATCCTGTAATAGGTGGAGCACCTCACCAAAGAGCACTGCCAGATTTAAACTTACTCCCTTTTGGGGGCTGACAGTGGGCATGTCAGCTTCATTCTCTGTGGTGAGTGCTCCATCTGGCATCACTATCATGCTAAAAACCTTCGCACGCAGCATCTCGACAGCTTCTGAAGTGTCAATAGCAAGGTTGGTGGACACCATGCCAACTTGTGACGTGTGGGTCTACAACTCCTACAGACCTATCTAGATGGCCCCCAATATTAGTTGTTGCTACTGCTTAAATTGTTGTAGGGCCTCCGTGGTGACATCTCGCACCGTGTCTCTGATGTCATGAAAATTGCCCTCTCTGAGGGTGATTGGCTCCAACGATGTCTTAGTGGCCTTGGATTTCTTCCTTGACCCTCCTTTCTCTTGTTCCCTTAGATGCTTGATGCAAGCATATGTTGCCTGTGGGTCTGCGTCGTGCTGCTCGGCTTACTCGTCCGTCTCTTCCTCTGTCTTGGGCAAAGGCAACCTGTGCCTTTGTCAAAGCCCCGCTTTGTTCCACCTGTTTGCTTCTCCATCTGCTGAGCGACATTGCACTCTACCTGGGCCTTGTCAGTGGCCTCCTTCTTCCTCTTCTTGGCCAATTGCACCATCTTAAGCTTGGCATCCTCCTTCTTGTGCTGTGTGGCAGACTTTCTCACCCCCACCGCCAAGTCTAATGTTGTCCACTACTCTACCAACCAATGATCAAGCACTGCATCAATTTCATCATCCATTACCAAGTAAGGCAAGTCATATGATGTCTATGCAGGGTCCTTCTACACCCTCATTGACACATGGTGAAAATCTGCCTTAAACTCTGTGTAGCCCTGCAGGTTGGAAAACACAGTAGGCGACAACTACGGTTTGTGATTTATAGCCATTTGGATGTTCATCTCCATCAAGATCGAGAATATCTTGCTATCTTTGATGCACTACGCATCCTTGGTCACTCATAGCGAAACGTACTTCACTACTTCTGGTAGGTCCAGCGCGACCGAGGGGAATTGACTATCTTCCAGCAACTCCCATGCTACTAGCACAATAGACAACAAAAGCCACGCGTAGTGGAAAGTCTTGTTGAGCTCCTATGCCTCGTGGAAGTTCACAAGGAACTCACCGTAGAGATAGTGTTCCCAATTGAACTAGACTCCTTCGATGCATTGGGCTACTAGCGTGACGACAAGTGTCAGCACCTCATCGGCGTGACACTTCCTTATCACCTTTCCTGCCAAAATCTCCATGGCCACCTTTACGGCAGGGTCATTGATACTTGATATGGCATATCTGTGTGGCTTTCTTCACAAGTTTAAACTTCTCCTTGGTGGCCTCTGCAAGGGCCTGCTCACCACCTTTTCCACCAAACATCATGGCCGGATTTTCTCCTATGTAGGGTAGCCGCGTGATCCAATGGATCAATCTATCAGTGATGGGTATTGGCTCCTCCAGCCACATACACCCATCATGCACCAAGCATAGCAGCTGCGTGATGAACAATATCGTAATCAAGGTACAGTTGTAGTGCGTCACCCATAGCAAGTTGAGCAGACCTGCCTTGTCTACTCCCTTGAGCCACTTCCGTGGCTCTAATGCAGTCATCCCGATGGTTGTGTCAATAATGCGGCACATCAGCTGCTCTATCACTAAGTACGGGAACTTGTCATGGTAAGCTAAATCTCAATCTTCAAGCTTTAATAGAGGAACCTAACCCAAGTGCGGTCCTTCAAAAACAATCTCATTTGGCAACAAAGGGGTTTGCAAGGGGACCTTGCTCTTGTCGATATCTTTTGGCACCTTGGTCTTGCCCTTGCACAAAGGGACATACTTACGCAACTGAGTGATAGGATCAGCACCCTAGACTTCAACTCCCTCCACGTTTATCCCCAGGCCCTCATCATCCATCGGGATGTCTTTGATTTCTTCCTCCTCCAACTCTAGATTGATGGCTTTGCCCTTTTCCTATGTGGTGGGCTTGTCCTTCGGTTGGTTTCTTCTCGGCGATGTGCGCACCGATATTGTAGGTTGATTTCCCTTCTTATCCTTCACGCTATCCTTGGCTGGGGCCGACTTCGGTCTAGGTGTCCATGGTGATTTTGGAGCTTCAGCTGAGACTTCGGAAACCTCTAGAGCAGCTTCCTCTGCCTCCATAACAACTTCCTGCACAGCCTCCTCGACTATCACTACTTCGATATCCATAGCTACTATGGGTGCTGAAATGATGTTCTGCAATAAATCTTGTGTTGCCTTCGGCAATGTATCAAATATTGAACTAGCTATCAAAGCTTTGAAATTCATGTGCGCCTGAGAGCTCAACAATTCAATTCACAAAATGCCAAGTTTTTTTTGTTGGGCAGCCACCTGTAATTTTTAAGGCATTTTGAATTCAAATCCAACCATTCCCCCCACATTCGATTCATTAATGCTAAATTTGCAGCAGATTTTCAAGGATCTGACCCATAAGTTTTGTCTTAAATGCCAGTTTCCCACTCCATTTGGCCGCATTTCTACTATCAAATCATGAACAGTGACTTTAACAGTCACTTTCTAGCTGACCTGCGTGATTTCTCCCTAGGTAACACAACTCCCTTCACATTGTAGTGAACCCTGTGACACTTCCTTGCTTCGCATGATCCTCCAATCACGCAGCTCCCCAACCTGGGTAGTGTAGTTTATAGTCCCATGCCTCCTTTCAGCTGCCTCAAGTGTTAAGACTGTGCTACCCTTATATAGTCACATGGTCGGACCACAGTGTATGGCTTCAATATGCTGCCATTCACATTTCCTGGGAAGGGATCTCCATTCAGTTTAACCAACTGAATCGCCCCACCATCGATAATATCCTTAATGACATAAGGCCCTAATCAATGCATTCTAAACTTCCCTGGAAATTTATCAAACTTGTTGTCATATAACAAAACCAGGTCATTTACCTTAAAGGTGTGCAGCTTAATGTGTTGATCATGGCATGCTTTTTCGCGTTGCTTTTCGACCTATTGGTGAAATCCCGCTAGAAAACTCTCTTCCTCAAGCTCAGCCAGCTGCGTGAACCTCTCTTCCAAGGCTTCACGGTCTGTCATACCCATGAATGCCGCTATGCATAGACTAGGCACAATTTATTCCATGGGCATCACTACTTCAACACCATATACAAGCCTAAAGGGTGTCTGTTCAGTCAACTTCTTGAATGTCATCTGATAAGCCCATAGTACTGCGGGCATGCGTAGGTCCCAATCACTTCGTTGAGCATTGCAAACCTTGGTAAACACGTTCACTAGTACTTTATTGAATGCTTCCACCATCCCGTTAGCCTCTGGGTGATACGGTGTGCTCTTCTGGTCATATACTTGAAATTCCTCCATCAGCACGTTGATCATCTTATTCAGAAAGTGTGTACCACGATCACTCATCAAAATATTTGGACATCCAAATCATGTTAGTACATCCTCAAAGAGGAACTTTGCAGCAATCGTGCCTATGCAATCCTTCACAGGTTATGCCTCCACCCATCGATTCAAATACTTAGTCGTAGTGATAATGTACCACCCTCCAGTCTTCTTCCCTTGGGGCTGAATGGGTCCCACAAAATCTATTGCCCATTTCTCAAAGGGTTGTAATGTCATCTATGGATTCAAAGGCAGCTCATCCCTCTGTGATGGCCTTCCCGTCCTTTAACACACATCACATGCCTTTTAGTAAGCTTTTGAATCATGATGGAGGGTTGGCCACCACAACCCTGCGCGTAGAATCTTCTGCGCAGTTTCTCTTCCTACATAATGACCTCCTGTGGTGCCCCCATGAGCATTCACGAGGATAATTCTCCTTTAAAAATCCAGTACATATCATCATAATATTTCATCAGACCCCATTTTGTGTAGATGCCCAACAATGATAAAAAAGTCTGACGTGCACACCACTAACTACTTCTTCTGCTAGATAGCGTAACCTTCTAGGGTAGTTCTTGTCGTTAGGAAGTGTATGATATCTTCAAAGTGATCGTCCACGATGTGCACTGCAAATAGTTGTGCATCAGGCAATCCATCCTCCAAATTAGTGGGCTCTTCCCCTATTTCAATGTGCAACAGATGGACTAGTCCTATGTTCAGTCACCCAGGCTTCACAATAACTTCAAAATCATACTCCTGGAATAATAACAACCACCTGCAAATTCCCCCCCCCCCCCCAACACAGGCTTATTGACCAGGTATTTCAACATGGAATGATCCGTATACATCTTAAAATGTCCACCCAACAAATAGTGTCTAAACTTTTGGAGCACGTATACCATGGCTAACCCTTCACGCTCAGTGGTGGAATAGTTCTTCTCAACCTTGGATAAACTCCTGCTTGCGAACTCTATAGGATGGTCCAATTCTCCTCCACCAGCCTACGTCAATACTGCTCCCAATGCTATACATGACGTGTCGACATGTACATGGAACTCCTTCTTCCAATCTGGGAAGACTAAAATCGGCGCAGTGACCATCTTTTCTTTCAATACATTCAAGCTTTTCTTACAATCCTCGTTCCAACAGAACATGACATCCTTTTTCAATAACCTTTCCATAGGTGCGGTGATCTAGGCATAACCCTTGATAAACTTCCTGTAATACCCAATATGTCCTAAGGTTGAGCATAGTTGTTTCACACTCCTTGGCACTTCCAAGTTAAGTATCACCGCGATCTTCATGGTATCTACCATCAGTCCCTATCTACAAACCACATGACCCAACAAGGTCCCAAAAGGGACACAAAATAGACACTTCTTCAGATTAAGCGTTATCTAGTACCTTCAACAAGTATCTAACATCAGGCGCAAACATTCCACATGGCATTTAACCAGCCCAAACATAATCTAGTCCTCAAAGTACACTTCCAGTAACTTATGAATAAATTCCTAGAACGCAGCAATGACTACATGCAAAAAAATCATAGGCGCATTCTTTAATCCAAAAAGCATTACAGTGTACTAAAAACATCCCCACTCAGTTGCAAAGGTCATCTTGCTTCTATCCTCCAGACGATTTTGATCTAATGGTACCTCGAGAACCCATCATTGAAGGAGTATGCTTCCTGGCCACCTACATTATCCAATACCTCACTAGTGAACAGAGTTGGGAAAGGATCATGTACGCAAGCATCATTCAACTTCCTGATATCTACACATCCTTATTTCATCCTTCTATTTCTTTTTCTTTACCACCATTGGGCTTACCCAGTCAAATTCTTCTGCGAGCTCAATGATGCCTGCCATGAGCATCTTGTCTAGCTCTAAGTGGACCTTCTCCTTATACTTCAGATTGAGATAGTAAGGTCTTTGCTTAACTGATTTCATGTCGGGTTTTAATTTGATCTTCATAACACCTAGGTCTCCTATTATGCCTTTTAGCTCTGTAAACTTGGTAGGGAACCAATCCTGGTATTCACAGAGTAATTCAGTGACCTTATCCAACACTGCATCATCTTATTAATCTCTAATCTTCGTGAATTGGGCTCCACCTTTGTACCCATATTTACCTGTGTCGTCTCTAATGGCACTATTATATCAGGATTCTCAATCTGCAGTCCCTCAACCTTGCGATGACTTCTATTTTAGGGATGTGAATCTCTCACAGATCCTCATCTTCTTCTTCAACAGTCATGTTATAGCATTCCAGCACATGGCTCAACTGAGTAGTCCAATCAGGTTGAATCAGATCCAAAGGATCCTTTGGTATCCTAAAGATTGTTGTGTTCACTTCTTGTAATGCTTCATCAATATAGTCAAACCCGTCTTCAAAGCTTAATTTCTTTATGAAACCTTCATGCATAGTATCCCATTCACCTGTACCATGTGGGAGATCTATTTCCAAGTACCAGTTCATCGGGATGATATCCAAGTTATGACAGAACAAGTGCACCCATTCTAGTTAAGGCTTTGCTCCATAAGCCTGAGCCCATTTTTCCAAGTGTGTGCACGGATCGTCCTTCCCATCATATTTGCCTGTCATTCATACCTTCGACTTCCCAAAGCATGTGCGCATCATCCTCCTACCCTCGTGCCAATTATCAAAGCTACCCTTATTGATCTGATATTGATCTAAGACAAATAATAAGGTATTACAGACTCATGTGCATGGATGTACCTATGTTATTTTATGCAATGGATCGATAAGATTGTGAAATACATAGGCAATGAAGCAGTTAAGGAAAACATAATAGGTAACACATATAAACACAACAAGTTCAATAAGGAGTTCACCCAATACTCCTGGGCTACGTCTCCTGGTCCAGCCTTCTGTGGTGGCCTCTCCATTATGTCTTCGTAGCAGATTTTTTACAATAGTGAGCTCAATTTGAGTCTCACATAACAGATACAAATCAGTAAGACTGCACTTGTATCCCCCAAGTCTCTAGAGTGCACAAAATCTCCTTACTAACTCTCGATCTTTATTGACTACAATAGTATTAGCCCAATCTGAGACTCAATACATGACAAGTGTGCAGAGGAGTTTGATTGAACCTCTCAAGCCTTCTCTGGATTACACAGACTCTTTGACCCTCACTTTCTTTGTCCTAAGCATGGCTCGATGCTGCCTTTGCTTATGTATTCTAGCTTGATTTCTTCTCTCTACTTTTGGCTTACTGCCTACTGCTCTCAACTTGCTTCTTTCTCTGTCAGTTTGTGGCTTTAAAGCCAATCTGATTCCTAATTGTTTGTTTCCACTTTCCATCTTTTTGGTTCCCCTGCCTCTGTCCATTTGAATCCCTCTGTCCTGCATAATCAGTCACTGTATAATGCTTCACAAGGAGGTGGCCACCTATTTCATAACAGATGATTCTCAGTTCTCTTGGACATATTTGAAACAGCTGTTTTTTCTGTTAACTCAAAGAATGCCCATGAAACATGACCTTCTGCCAACGCATCATCCACATCAGACTTCAAATCCTATGTGGTCTTGCTTTATAATCTTGTCAAATCCAGTCATCCATTGGAACACATCTCCGCCATTGATCTGGGGGCCCTAGATCCGATGGTCATCATTCATATCGGGCAGCTAAGTAGCATGATGTTTACCCATCTGATGTGAGTGGTTCTCTCTCTCTTCCGCGTGATGCGTGGCGATCGTTGTGTGGTATCAAGTGGAACTTGGTTGAAATTGCTTACCACTCGAAGCCCATTTGATATCTTGCCAGTTTTGTGGAATCCCACTTTGATGGAACCGAAACAATATTTTCCATGTTTTATAATTGTTTCGGTCTGGGTGCTCAGGGCTTCTCTTCACTCAGAGGTTTTCCCTGCGATATGCGATTAGAGACTTGTCGCTAATCGCATATTGGAAACTACCTCCACTACTTAAATTTGTCCCTGCATTCGTTGGTTGGTTTCAACGCGCATTACCATGGTCCACCTCTCTGTGCACTAAATCAACAACCCTCATTGTTCCACGCTAATTGTGATTGCAATTGTCTAAGGATTCCCTCCGATAGCTTGATATTTATAAGACTTTGAATCTTTGGCATAATTTTTAAAGAGTTCATGAAATCTTAGAGAGTGTTCTAGGATCCATTTGGATCACGCCTTCCCACTAAAAAAGCTTTTGGACCACCAAAAGTTGGTTTTTAAACATCAATCAAGTGAGGATATAGATTCCTCGCTTACCCAATTTCTATCCATCTTGCACCACTTGTTTTGGAACCTTTGAGTCCAATCCTGAGGTACTCAACATCCCCTTTGTGCATAGTTCTCACCTTCTTGTCTAGAACTGTATCTTCCTGCAATTCATTGAGATATTCAAGCAACAGATCATCAATAGAAGGCAACTGGATCTACTCTTCGGGATCTTCAATCAATGAGGGTTCAAACAATCTCAAGCTTTCTTCATTAACTATTAAATAGATGTGCATGTAAGCTGGCAAATCAAGGCGAAAAGCATTCTCACCGATTTTCTCAAGTATCTTGAAAGGTCCATACCTTATTGGCTTCAGCTTCTTACCTTCACCTTGCATTCTATCTTTGCTGATATACAACTAGACTTTATCACCAACTTGGAAACTATTCTCAATCCAATGCTTATCATGCCTTGCCTTGTACTTGGCTTGGCTCTTTCCCCGCTGTTCTTACACTATCTGGTGAATCTCTTGGATTTTTTCAATGAACTTGGTTTCCTTGTCCACCTCACAGTGTTCATCAACCGCTATGTCTTTACCAAAGACAAAATCTAAGGGAGGCCTTGGTATGAAACCAAAATAGGTCTCAAAAGGAGATCTCTATGTAGAAGAATGTTTAGCCCGGTTGTAAGCATGTTGCACATAACACAAATGTTCATCGCAAAGCTTGGGATGCTTGCTACAATAGCCTCTGAGCAACTGGATCACTGTCCAGTTGACCACCTTTGTTTGGCCATCTGTTTGTGGATGAAAGGTTTTGCTCTTCTTCAGTCTGGTGTACATCGATTCCCACAGACTTGACCAAAACTTCCCAACAAATTGGGAATCTCGATTAGATATAATGGAAGTGGGTAACCCAAAATGAACCCATACATGTTGAAAGAAAAATTTTGCTATTTGTTCAGCTGTAATCTATTTGTTACAAGGTATTAAAATACAAATTTTGTTGAACCTATCCACAATAACATATAAATAGTCATGACCCTTTCTAGATTTAGGCAATCCCCCAACAAAGTCCATGGAAACACTTTCCCAAGGATGAGAAGGGACTGATAGTGGAGTGTACAAGCCTAGTTTTCTATTTTTGGGCTTGCTTTTAGCGCACATGGTACACCCTCTTACATATCTAGAAACGGTTTCATGCATTTTTGGCCAATAGCAAAATCTTTGCAGCTGTGCAACTGTTTTACTTACACCAAAATGACTTGATGTTAGAGAAGTGTGTGTTTCTCAAATTATCTTTGCTCTTTCGGTTTTAGGAATGCATAACTTTCCAAAATGATACAAGAGGTTGTCCTTAACATGATAATCCAATTCTTCTACTTGTTTTCCATGACTTAAATTTGCATATACATCTTTAAAATCTATATCTTGAGCATATTGTTCAATGTAGCTTTTATGCAATACTGAGTTATGCTTAAGTATAGTAGATGCACTTATGATTGGTCTAGATAACATATCTACAAATTTATTGTGTATGCCATTTTTATATCTGATGACAAGATGAAACTATTGTAGAAAACCCATCCACCTATAGTGTCTTGATTGCTGCAACTTAGTTTGTGAGTGTAAATATTGAAGTGGTTGATGATCAATATGTATAACTGTCTCTTTGCCCATTAGAGAATATTTCCACTTTTTCACACTCTATACTAATGCATACAATTCTTTATCATATGTGGGATAGTTAACTACTGCAGAATTAAATGTCTCAGAATGATAACATATGGGTTTACCATGCTGCATCAACACTGCTCTCATGGCATAGTCACTGGCATCCATTTCAATCTCAAAGGGTCTTTGAAGATCGGGCAGTGCTAGTATTGGTGTTGTACTAATCTTTTCTTTTAAGGTGTCAAAGGCTTTCTGCTGTTTGCCTCCCCACTGAAATACCTTGCTCAATCCTATTAAAGCATGTAAGGGAGCTTCAATCAAGGAAAAGTTAGCAATAAACTTTCTCCAATACTATGCTGCTCCTAGGAAGCTTCTGTCTTCTGTAGCAAATTTGGGTTTAGGTCAGTTTATGATAATTGCAACCTTAGGGGGATCTATCTTCAATTCACCACCCCTTACAATGTGACCCAAATAATTCAAAGATGTTTCTCCAAATTCACATTTTGATAGCTTAACATAAAGATTTTCCCTTTTCAAAACATCTAGAGTCTGCTTTACATGCTTCAAATGTTCTTCCCATGTTTTACTAAATACAAGAATGTCATCTAGATATACAATGACAAAATAATCAATAAAAGGCCTGAGTACATCATTCATTACTCTCATGAAAGTAGTAGGAGCAGTGGTTAAGCCAAAAGGCATAACCAACCACTCATACAATCCCTGCTTTGTTTTGAAAGCAGTCTTCCATGCATCTTGCTCTGCAACTCTGACCTGATGGTAGCAACTATGCAAGTCCAACTTGGAAAAGTAAACAGCTTCATTCCACTAATCTAATAGATCATCTATGCGAGTAACGAGATAACGATTTTTTATCGTTATCTTATTCAATGCTCGGTAATAAATGCACATTCTCTATGAGCCATCTTTCTTTCTCACCAAGACAATTGGAGACCCACATGGTGATGTGCTAGGTCTTATGAACCCTTTCTTGAGTAGCTCCTATACCTGCTTCTTGATTTCTACATTCTCTAAAGCAGACAACCTGTACATTCCAATTCTAGGCAATGGAGCATCCTGCTGCAAATTAATATCATGTAATATTTCCTTTTTGGGTGGCAGACCTTTAGGTTCTTGAAATAGCATATCATATTCTGAAACAAATTTTTCTAAATCAACTTGTTGTTTAGCATCATAGCCTTCAAATACATTGGTTTTATCAAGTTTCTTTTCCTTTACAAACATCAGTAAAAATTGTTTGCACGAATTTACAATTCTTTTCATCTGTCCTAAGTTTATGAGAGTATAATTATTCTTGAGTTCATGAGCTCTTACAATATATTCGATTCCATCTTTAATGAGTTGATACCTATTTTCAGCTCTATAGAAAGTTGTTTTTCTATCATACAAGTAAGGACTTCCCAAAAGAATTCCACATATATCTAGGGGAATTACATCTAACTCAACCTCATCTACAAATGTTGAACCAATGGCAAACCTGAGTTTACATTGTCTAGTCACTTGTAACTTTTCTTTATCACATAACCAACCCAATGGATATGGCTTCTTGTGAGGTGTGGTTAGTAATCCCAGTTTCTTTACAATTGCTTCAAAAATTAAGTTTACTTGTGATCCACTATCAAACAAAGTATCAATTTTTTGAAGCTTGGAAATAACTCTAATATGAAAAATCTCATGTCTTCTTCTGTCATTTTCTTCACTGTCAATAGTTTGTGTAGAATCACTAGTAGGTGCTTCATAATGTCTACCTTTTATACATGTGGTTGTGATTGTTGTTTCATCTCCTGAGTCTAACCCCAAAACCTTCTGAATAGCTGCAACAGTCTTCTTCTTTTTGCCACCAAACTTATCAGGTTCAGCTCCGGATGCAAAGTCCAGCAGTGTTCATCATCATGCCCATCCTTCTTGTAGTGAGTGCACGAAGGTTTGGTCTTTTGTGCAGTATTTTTATTCCTCTCTTTCCATTTTTGCTTTCTCTTTTCCTTGTTCTTTCTTACAGTGGGTTTTGATGATCCCCCAACTTCTAGGTTCACATTCTTACCTCTAGCCTCTAGATGTGTAGCCTGAACAAATACCTCATCTATGCTAGTAGGATTAAACATGAGAATAGTGTGCTTTAAATAGCTGTGTAGACCACCTATATACTTCAACAGAGTTTGAGGTGAGTCTAAAGAAATGCCTAGAATCAAAGCTCTTTTTCTAAATTCTTGGGTGTAACTTTGTACATTTTTCACTTTCAATTGGCGAAGAGTTTGCCAACTAGTCATAGCTTGCTGCATATAAGCTAGTGGATAGAATTGTTTTTTAATTACAGAAACAAATTCACTCCAGACAAAAAGGATTTTACCATGCTTCTTCGTGTCAACATGTGTTTTGCCTTCCCACCATACCAAGGCAGTTCCTCCAAGGCGTAGGCTAGCCAGTTGAATCTTACTTCTGTCTGAATCAATGCTCTGCACCCTGCAATACACATCAACTTGTCTAATCCAATTATCCAACTTTTCTACATTCAATTCTCTGTCATAAACTGCCAAATCAAACTTCACATCTAATTTAATCAAAGAAGGTTTCTTCTTTTTCTTTTCAAAGCTTTCTTTATGTGAAGAAGATGATGGTGAAGGTGATGATGTGGGAGATGGTGGATAGGGCTTTTACTCTTTTCCTTTGCCTTCTGGGTGGGTAACTAAAAGAGGTTCTTCTACTCCTTTATCTTGTTTGGAGGTTGAAGAATCTTCACCTCTACGTTTCTTAAATTCTCTATACATTTCTTCTAACATCGCTCTCATGGTCATGAAACTATCCATGAACTAGGAGTCTAATTCCAAGGGAATTTCTTTTGCCATTTTCCTCCTAGGATAGACTCTACTAATTTCTGGGTTAAATTCAACCAATTCTCCTCCTTCTAGTTTAAGCTTTGATCTAGTTAGCATTCACCAAAAAAATCTAGCACAAGCTTGTCTAACCTTAGCAACCTAAAGCTCTGATACCACTTGATATGATATTGATCTAAGACAAACAATAAGGTATTACAGACTCATGTGCATGGATGTGCCTATGTTATTTTATGCAACGGATTGATAAGATTACGAAATACACAATCAATGAAGCAGTTAAGGAAAACATAATAGGCAACACATATAAGCACAACAAGTTTAATAAGGAGTTCACCCAATACTCCTGGGCTACGTCTCCTGGTCTAGCCTTCAGTGGTGGCCTCTCTATTATGTCTTCGTAGCAGAGTTTTTACAGTAGTGAGCTCAACTTGAATCTCACACAATAGATACAAATCAGTAAGATTGTACTTGGATCCCCCAAGTCTCTGAAGTACACAAACTCTCCTTACTGACTCCCGGTCTCTGTTGACTACAATAGTATGAGCCCAATCTAAGACTCGATACATGATAGGTGTGCAGAGGAGTTCACTTGAACCTCTCAAGCCTTCTCTGGAGTACACAAACTCTCTGACCCTCTCTATCTTTGTCCTAATCTTGGCTCAATTTTGCCTTTACTTCTGTAGGTCAGCTCGGCTTATTCTCTCTGCTTTCGGCTTACTGCCTACCTCTCTCAACTTGCTTCTCTCTCTGTCAGTTTGTGGCTTTAAAGCCAATCTGCTTCCTGACTGTTCATTTCCGCTTTCCGGCTTTCTAGTTCCCCTACCTCTGTCCATTTAAATCCCTCTATCCTGCATAATCAATCATTGTATAATGCTTCACAGGGAGGTGGCCACCTATTTCATAATGGATGAGTGTCAGTTCTCTTGGACATATTTGAAATGGTCGTTTATTTCGTTAACTCCAAGAATTCCCGTGAAGCATGACCTTCTGCCAATGCATCGTCCATATTGGATTTCAAATCCTATGTGATCTTGTTTTATAATCTTGTCAAATCTAGTCATCCATCAGAACGCGTCTCTGCCATTGATCTGGGAGCCCCAGATCTGATGGCCATCATTCATATCGGGCGACTAAGTAGCATGATTTTTACCCATCTAATGTGAGTGGTTCTCTCTCTCTTCCTTTGGATGCATGGCGATCATTGTGCATCATTAGGCGGAACTTGGTCGAAACCGCTTACTGCTTGAAGCCCGTCCGATATCCTACCAGTTTTGTGGAATCCCGCTCTGACGGAACTAAAACAATATTTTCCACATTTTATAATTATTTCGGGTTTGGGTACTCGGGGCTTCTCTTCACTGAGAGGTTTACCTTGCGATATGTGATTAGTGACTTGTCGCTAATCACATATTGGAAACTACCTCCGTTGCTTAAATTTGTCTATGCATTTGCTGGTTGGCGTCAATGCGCGTTACCTTGGTCCACCACTCTACGCGCTAGATAAATGGCCCTCGTTGATCTGTGTTGATCTCCATTGCAACTGTCTGAAGATTCCCTCCAATAGCTTGATCTTTATAAGACTTTGAATCTTTGGCATAATTTTTAAAGAGTTCATGAAAAGTTAGAGAGTGTTCTAGGATCCATTTGGATCACTTGTGCATACCCCACCATCTCGCGAGCGTTGTGCGCAATGCCCAATCCAAAGCCTGGAAGCGCTGATTTTCTGGTACTTCCCCATAAAATGCATCCAAAAATACATCTACATGATTCAGGCCATCATAAGTGGGGAGATTTATTACTTCTTACGACACACAACGCATTGACCGGGTCATCGGGCTACAACTCAGTGTGGTTACTTCGTGCAATATTCTAATTCTTCATCAGAGTCCGAGGTGTAGGAACTCTCAATATCCCATTTAATTCATCCATCTACTATTGGATTCATCCAATCTTGGTCTCGCATCATTATCTTATATATGCAGTCCAAATCATCATCGCCCTCATAATCACGGGCTGGTTCAGTATAGTGCGATCCTTCAGCAGGATCTAGGGATACTATTATGCAGAGTGATTTCTTCTCAAAAATCATCTTTCACTTATTTAGGTTGATTACCCCGTTCATATCAATAGCCCAATCAACACTAAGGAGCACATGGTAAGGGTTGTTGTCATCCACAATTTCTATCACTTCAAAGTCAGCCAACACTCGCATGCCTTCAATATCTATAGTCACACCTTGCAGTCAGCCAACACTCGCATGCCTTCAATATCTATAGTCACCCCTTGCAGTCACCCCATGGGGATGATCTTCTATTGATTCACCGTCCTTAACTAAATCAGAGACCACTACAGCGCAGGTCTTCCCATCCGCTCCCAAGTCTACTTTGGTAGGACCTTCACGTCTAACCGTAGATCCAAAATAACCTGATCCATTTCCTATTCTCCTATCTTCACAATTAGTGTTATCTCTCATAATGTCCTTGCTTTATGCTTACCAATCTTCCTTACCACACGTGGTTCATCGAAAGTGTTTCTGGCACATCTATTTATAAGCTCCTGTAATCCCTTCATAGCCTTACTATCGCGTAGCAGCTTCATGTAGGTTTATAGAAATGTCATAAGCATAGAAGGGTCCATTTCCTGATCAGGCTTATCCTTGCTCCCTGAGGCAGAGGCCTCAACAAAACTCTTCTTTGCTTCCATGAACGTTTCATGTTCGCGCTCCAAATCAAATTCAACCTCCTTCACCAGAGCTTTGCAAACCCATGCACTGTCTTCGGGTTGTTTCCCCTTATCATCACTTGTTATAATTCCACTTCGGAGCATTATATTCACATTTGGATCCTCCTCGTGAGGCTTAGACCTCATCATCTACAGGTTCTGAGTCAACTGAAGTGGTAGCGCCCCTTTTGTCACATATCCTCGCTATCAGCGTAGGACAGTCCTCTGTTTCATGATCAAAAAGAGTGCAATATCTACACGACGGTCATGTAGGGTTAGTGTAATCATGAGAATAGTGTCCTAGTCCTATGCAATTATAGCAGATTAGTTGTCCCCAGCCTCTGCCTGGTCCTCCTCTGCCTCGGCCTCATCCACACCCCTGAAAGCCTGTTCATGCCATCCTTGCGCTCTAGTCAGGGGGTCGCGTTTCTACCTAAACCCTATAGGTGGGTGTTTTGTCCATCATCAATTCATAGCTTCTGCAGTTGTGCTTATCATGCCCTACTGACCTGCAGAAGTTGCAAAACAGTTGTTGTGGTGTTTGTACAAACTTCTGCATCAAACGACAGTTATCCGTCATATGTTTTCCTGCTACCTAACATATAGCACACCAAACGCAAGCCCCATGCTCGGTCCTACTTAGGCCTCCAACCTCAAAGGCATGGATCCTCCTCCCACAATATAGTTTGCAAAGACTAGGAAATGGTCTTTGCCATGCCCCTGACCCTTACATTTCAAGCACCATACCTCTTCGTGCACCTCCAGTCGAACTATTCTATCCTGCTTCAAACTTTGCATTTCAGGACAAAGATTTTGCAACTACACACGGATCTGTTGGACCCCCAGATTCAGATCTTGCATCAGTGTTTCATGTAGTATCATTGTAATCTCCAAGGCCTCTGCCTAATTTGTAATCTTCTATTGTGATAGTGCAACCCTTAGGTGTGGCAGGAGCGAAGCCGCGAACCACTCGTGGTGTTGTGCATCCATTAAGTTCATATTAGCTTCGCAGATTTTACATTTCAACCTATGATCCAATTCCCAAGACGTCTCACCTGGTTTCATCACAATTTTCTTGAACCCTATAATCGATTGTGCTCGGATTTAGGCCTACTAAACTCCTTATTCAATGTGGTTTTGATGTCTACCACTCCAGCGTTTGGGTTATCGTTAGAGTACTTGATGTACTAGGTTAATGTGTGATCCTACAAAGCACTAACCAATGATGCCCTCTTCATGTGATCATCCATGACACCCTGAGCTTGCCATACAGCTTTCATGATGAATCAAAACTGGTCTGGGTCCTCATTTCCAAACCTTTAAGCAAAGGCAACTTCACTAAATTTTCCATGATGAACTGTAGTGGAGGTGGTGGTGGTGTGGGTGGAGGTGGCAGTCACAGGAATCCCTGTCTTATTAACTAAATTGCACTTCGCGGAGAAGCCTATGCTACTCCTTCTTCATCACCCAATGGAGGTGAAATCAGTGGGCTATACTCAGGACCCTTTCTTCCTTCGAATCTAGAAGTCTTTCCACTTCGCGTAGCTCTAAACATCAAGGTAGTTGCATAACTCATTTTTCGCACAATAAAATCTTAATCCAGGTATTCAAAGACTTCAAGTACTTACCTCGTGGAACTTTGAAAAATAACCACTCCGCCTCGTTGTAGCTAACTAAATTATTGACCGTGAATTCAGTCAAAAATCCTCCTATGATGCGATCGAGCCAATGATCGACAACACAAGTGATATTATCCTCAAAGGCTTCCAATCTCTGTGCTAAATTCGAGTTCTAGACAATAGGACCGTCAAGTCTCCACCTTCCTTGGTTATCCGCTAGCTTCGTGATCCACTCGTATAGCTCAACCGAAAAGGAACAGAAAAAGATCTCGTGAATTTCTACATATATGTACCTTCCAACCACTGTTCTTTTGTCAGTCATAGATTTCTATTCTCTTGTGCTATGAATTCGTGGATCTTCATGTCCAACTAGTCTTCGATCTCTTTCTTAGTTGGATTCCAATGATACAACATCACACATCTCTCAGGCAAATTTTATTCCCAGCAATGGAACCATTTTTTTGGCTATGTGGGGCCTGACCTAGGTTTAGTGTTAGTTAGCCAAACAAATCCTTACACTACTAGCCCTTTCGGCATCATACCATGGAGCATGGATTGAAGTCTCACCTGAAGCAATATGGGGGGATGTTGGACAAACAAACAACAAAAATTAGAGGTGAAAACTATTGTAAAGGACAGGTATGAAGCTCTAATACCTAGGATGCTCAAGGGGATCTTGAGGGGAAAAAGGAAAATCCAAACTCTACACTGAGAAAAGGGAAAATAAACCTATCCGATGGATCTAAAAAGTAATGGATTCAAATCTAAAAAACAAAGGCTAAAAATGTTGAAAACCCTAGACTCCTCACTTAGTAAATGTCTTCCTAACAATGTGGAGGAGTACTCTAAACCCTAGGGGGCTATTTCCTTCCTCAAAGAGACAAAACAAGTGGATCCAAACCTAAGGGAGACCGATTACCAGAATTGAAAAACCCAAACTAGTCTGCAAACAACATTTTCGAATAAACTGTAAAAAAGAATTGAAAATTTTTCAGAAAAACTGGGGACCGTAGGTATTGAGCTGTTTTGTGAAGTAACCCATTTTCTAGGGCAAAAAGTGCACTTTGGAGCAAACTAAACAGGAAAAAAAGTGTGCTCTATTCCCGCTTATCTCGGTCGGTAGATTTCAGATAGGTGTTTCCATCTCCTACTCGCATGGTACTTGTGACCTATGGAAAAGATCTGAAACCCTTAAGAATCTGAAAATATGACAAAAAAAGGCCTTAAAATTGGAAATAAAATTGACAGGCCTCAAAAATGGTTGAAGAAACACTGAAATTTTTGAAACTTCAGTTACCCAAGAATGTGGTTATTAAAACAGTGGAGTCATCATTTGTTGGACGACAAATGGTTAACTAAAGACCCACTGGAGTCGCCAGTTGTTAGTATGAAAATTCCTGGAAGGTGTACGAAAAATCTCACTTAATTCACTAGGTGACAAATGACCCTAGCAACAATTTGATGGTTGTTGTCGTTCTATATTTGCAATACAAATGGAAAATTTGCAGTCAAAGAAAACAAGATCCAAAACAAATAGCAGCAAAATAATGTATCCAGAATAATAACCCAATTGAAAGACAATTTTAAATGAATAAATATTTATTGATAACACCTGGTGGAGGAGATCTACAAATTGGTCTATAAGTTCCCCTCGGTGGGATGGGTCCTTTGATATCCTTGATGCTTCAAATATAGAATTCCCTCTCTCAATCATGTGAAAAACCCAAACAAAGATGAAGAACTCAAATGGGAGCTCAAGAGAATAATGATAATATTGACATTGATAATGATCATGGTGAGGAATGAATGGAAACCTCTCTTTATACAGCAAAGCATGGAATTAATATCGAAAATGGAGAATAATAAAATATTATTAACCAAATTCAGATCTAACTACTTGGAATACTTTATTATATTTATTGGAGAGGGAAAAGGAATTTAAAAATGGTTAAATTCCTTTATTTAGAAATAATTAACAAATAAAATGATTTATTTACTATTTCAGGAGAAACAAGAAAGGTGTGAAATCAAAATAATTATTAAATAGTGATTTAATAATTATTCTAATAACAGAAATAAGGATTTATTATTAAATAATGTTTTAATAATAATTCCTAGAGAAAAATAAAAATAATAATTATTTATTTAATTATTTTAATGGGGTTTTCTAATTTAAATCAGAAAATAATTTATTAAAGGTGGTTTACTAAATTATTTTCCATAGTGAAAGTGATTTTACTATGGTAAAATTAAATCCACATGGTGCATTTCTATCCACCTAGCTAGAAATGGCTAGGTGATCATTTTTTGGTGATAACACATATTGTAAACTCCCATCCTTGAAAAACATCACCTACAACAAAAGCACAACATCTGAGTGCAACGAGTTTTCACCGGCATACGTTTGACTAAGTGTTGGGATCTCTGACTAAGGAAAATTGTTGGTTGATGATGTTGAAAACCTTAAAAACCTTCTTCAGCCTCCATATATAAGAAATAGTTCCAAAATCCCTGATCTTTTACCAAATCTTAATGCCTTTGACAGTAACACAACAACTCTTGTTTGATTTTCAAAGCATCGAAGGGGGACATGTAACATGCTGAATGGGTTTCTTGAAAGCTAAAACATTTCTTTATACTCCTCCATGCGGTCCAGAACTTCCTTCAAGTGTAATGATGACTCTTTAGGCTTAAAATTTTCAAGCACAACACAAAAGATAAGCACATTAGCAACTTGCGGTGAAAAGGATATGATGTGTTATCTGATTTTTCCTTGTAACTAACTCAAAAGACACCTGTAACTTGACTCAATGATGAAAAACCAAAACCCACTATTATCTTTATTCATGACTTGGATGACACATTAACCCTAAACTTACTAACCCTATACCTTCTAAGACATTGATAACTTGATTTATTTCACCACTTAAACTTTAGTATTGTATCCTAAATTGATACTAAGACTTGATCTCTATGGGATCATAACAATATTTTACAAATTGACCAGAATAATAAAAAGAATAAACTTGAATCTGATTACTATAACGTAGGACTCTAACAAAACCAGCATAGGCTAAGGTTCTCAGAGAAGTTTTGGGTTATGTCATTAAACCAAAACCAGATATATCTTCCTACATAGGAAATATGAATTTGGAAGAGTTGATTAACTAGATCATAGAGATGGACAAGTTCTTTGAATATGAGGAAATGGATGAAAATAAGGAGGTCAATTTTGTAGTGACAATATTGAAGGGACATGCAGCTCTCTAGTGGGATGGTGTGCAAACAGAGAGAAAAAGAAAGAATAAGAAAAAGATAAAGAGTTGGGATAGGATGGTAGCAAAACTTAGAGGTAAGTTTCTACCCAAAAATTACCAGCTAACATTGTTTAGAAGTATGCAAAACCTTATACAGAGAGACAATGGGCATGACAGTCAGGGAATACATAGAGGAGTTCTATAAAGTGAAACATAGAGCTAGATATGTGGAAGAGTCTACAGAGAATACTACAAGGTACATTAATGGCCTGAATTTGACATTCAAGATGAAATAAGTGTATTGTCACCAAGGAAAGTAGAGGAGGCATACAAGTTGGCTCTGAAAGTAGAGGAGAAGCTCGCAAGGAAACAAGCAAGCAGAGGAAAAGGTGCTACTAGAAGTAGAGGATAGCAACAAAGTAAAGGGAGGTCTGCTACACCTAAAGATGGGGCTAGTAACTCTAGTCCACAACAAAAATAGGAAGGTGCTTCCAGAGGTTGAAGATCTTCTTCCAGAGGGTGAGGAAGGGGCATGAGAAAGGTTTGTTTCTACAGATGTGGCAAGCTTAGACACATGGTGTATGATTGTCCAAAGAATAGAGAACTGAGCCAAAGGAATGTTGTTGCAACTCAAGTAGAAGAGGAGGAGGCAGAGGTGCAGGAGTAGAGAATGTACCAGAGACAGGAGAAGCCTTGACGATGAAGAAGGTGTTGATCAAGAAAGAGAAGGAAGTTATTAAGACAGATCAGAGGAGAGCCTAGCTCTGATTTGCAATATTTAAGGTAAGTATTGTAAAGTTGTGATTGTTAGTGGTAGTACAAACAACCTAGTGCCTACAACTGTTTAAGAAAAGTTGAACTTGAAGAGGTAGAAGCACCCAAAACCCTATAAGGTGTCTTCATTGTAGAAGGGACATCATATTTTGGTCAATGAACAATGTGATATTGAGCTACAGATTGGTAGCTACAAATACAAGATTTTGTGTGATGTGATGCCAATGGATGTGTGTCACATTTTGCTTGGAAGACCATGGAAGTTTGATAGAAGTGTGGTGCATGATGGTAACAGGAACACTTATAAGTTCCAGAAGGATGGCATCAAGCATACTTTGTTGCCATTGTAGGAAGAAGGTACTTATGGAAGTTGTGACTCAAAGGCATTGTTGATGAGTAGCAAGGAGTTTATACAACAGATGAAGCCAAAAGAGGTAAATTTTTCTATTGTTTGTAAGCCTAGAGTAGTTTTTACTTCTAGTACTATCTCTAATTTTCTTGTAAAAATTTAAGAGATGATAGAGGAGTATCATGATATTGTGGTGGATTATTTGCACACTAATAATCACGCTCTTCAGTATACAATGCAATAACCTAAGTTGAAACAGAAACATATCAAATGGGTTGAGTGCTTCCAAAGTTTTACATTTTCTTTAAAGCACATCAGTGGTCAATTGAATAAAATTGCATATGCTTTGAGCAAGAGACAACTTTTATTGCAAGAAATTCAAATTCAAGTGTTGAGATTTGATTTTATGAAGGAGTTGTATGAGGAGGATGTAGGCTTTGAGGAGGCATTTGAAGCTTGTAAGATTCCATATTCCAAATATGAGAGTCCAGGGCTTAATTACATGATTCAAGATGGACTTCTCTTTAAGAACAATCAGTTGTGCATTCCTAATTGTTCCATGAGGAGAACCTAATAAGGAGAACCACAATGGAGGCCTTGGAGGAAATTTTTAGCAAGACAAAATTTATGAATTTCTAAGGAGACATTACTATTTCCCAAAATTGAGATCTGATGTGCAGAAGTATGTGAATAGGTGTAAAACCTATTAGTATGCCAAAGGAAGAAGCTGGAACATTGAATTGGAACATTGAATTGTATACCCCAATGTCAATTCCAAAGAGGCCTTGGGATTCAGTAAGTATGTATTTTTTGGGGGATTTCCTAAGACACAAAAAGATAATGATCTTATCTTTGTGGTTGTAGATAGGTTTTCAAAAATGGCTCATTTTATTCCTTGTGCTAATGCTAGTGATGCTAGCCATATTGCTAATATGTTCTTTAAAAGAATTAGTAAGGCTACATGGAATTCCCAAGAGCATTGTTTCAGACATGGATACTAAATTCTTGGGACATTTCTAGAGGACACAGTAGAAGAAATTTTGGTACAAATTTGTAGTATAGTTCAGTGTATCACCTACAAAATGATGGTCATGTTGAAGTTGTAAACAGGTTCCTAGGAAACATTTTGTGTATTCTGATTGGAAACCACCCTAAACAGTGGGACCATATTCTAGCACAAACTTAATATACTTACAATGACACTCCTAACAGAAGCATTCGATAAATCCCTTTCCAAATTTTGTATGGGATGAACCCAAGAGGAGTACATGAAATCATAAATTTGGGAAGATTAGAATAAAGGAGTGCAGCAGGAGAGGATTTTGCTACAACCATATCAGAGATTCATGACCAGGTCAAGCAGAAACTATATGATAGTAGTCTGAAATATAAAAGTAGAGAAGACCTTAGTAGGATGGATTTGATTTTGGAGATATGGCACTTGCACATTTGGGGAAGGAGAGATTACCAAGGGAAAGTACAAAAAACTAAAATTTAAAAAGATAAGGCCCTGCAGAATTCTGAAGAAATTTTCTGCCAATGCTTATGAACATGAATTACCACACGGAGTTGAAATTTCACCAATCTTTAATGTAAAAGATATGTATAAATATGAGCCTGAAACATAACAACCAGCTAGTGACCAGAAACAATATCCAGTACCATGGGAAAAGAAGTTTCCAACAGCTAAATCTATGCGGCTAGAAACGATCTTGGATGAGAGAATGATCAATAAGACCAGGAAAAAAGAGTACTTTGAGTACTTGCTTAAGTGGAAGAAATTTCCAGTGAAAGATGCAACTTAGATGACTACCACACTCATATAGAAAAGTGGTAAATCGATTGAAGAAATCATGGATGGGAGCCCATGAAATGTTTGTTCCTTGTGAGTATGATGGAGGGGTATCCATGATTCTCATTGACCAAGAGGTCAAAATCATTTGCTAGAGGAGTTGGTTCCTCAATGAGTGGTTTGTAGGCAGGAATTGTTTTAAATTTTCCATGTAATTTATTAAATTAGATAATTCATTATAGTTTGTTTAATTTTCCCCAAGTTGGCCCTCAAATCCTATCTTTAAGGATTTGAACTAAATTGATGTAATTTTAAATATTTCTTTGATTAACGAGAAAAATTAGCGAAATTGTGAGGGTGTGAATTTTCCTATGACAGCTCTGTATTTTCATACCCGTCCTTGTGTAATTTATTTTCTCACAGCATATAAACCCTATGTTTTCAATTATAGAGCCTGAGATTTTTAAATTGCCCAATACTAGCATCAAAGTGGTTGTAGGAGAGTAGAGAAGGGAGAGGAGTTGTCATAGAGGAGTCACAAAGTCAAAGAGAGAGCCCAAAAGGAGGTAGAGGGTCAAGAGGATCTGAAGTACCAAACTCGAAAATAAGTCTGAAAAGGCCAACAATTAGTCATTTTTTCGCCTTTTGGAAGAGTTTCTCAGTTGACAGAGCCTGGGATCACTTATTGACAGAAACCTGTAACATAAGTTTTAGCCTAGAAAGCCTAAAAGACCCAAAGCCCATAACTTTATTTTAAATAATGTCGAGACCCTAGATTTTCAAGAGATAGTGATGAAAAATTCTTTCCATTTCTCAGATATGTCAAGGGCCAGAGGAGATTCCCGGAGGTGGTTTAGCCCAGAGGTCTTGAAAGGACAGAAAGTTAGGAATCTTGTAAGCTAATTTAATTGAGCGCTAAGGACCAGGGGAACAGGAACCATCAAATGTCGTTGTCAGAATACATTTTGTTCCCTATAACCATTAAGTGATGGGGTTGTGGGGTTTGCAAGGGAGAGAGCGTGATTGGTGAAGTTCCTTTTGTCAAACATTACGTGGGTCATACCCGAAGGTCGAAATCCTATAAAAAAATTTAATTGAATTTTAAAGGAGTTATGGGGACTTGGGGTTATGGGATTTGTCCAGAACATAGACAACACCCAGAGGTTATTTTGCGCCTATTTCCTTTGTAATTCTCCCACTGTATTTAAGCTTCCCGATGTGGATTTTAACAAGGATTTAATCCTGTTAGGTTGAAGGAAGCCCCAAATTAAAGGAACCAATTCCTAGAGGGACTGATTAGACAAAAAAATTGTTGAGATTCGCATCATGGTATCCTTTAGATTTTTCCCTTAATTTTAAGCCAATTTTTCAAGAAAATAAGAATAAATTTAAAAATCCAATAGAATGCTTACCTAGAATCAAAATAAGATGTATGTCATTCATTTGGTGCTTGATGTAGACCAAGTGTCAACAATTTTACTGAATGACCCTTAAAAATGTGCAATATAGTCCCAAATTAGTAAAAAATGGGGTCATTGGTGCATTAAAACTTGTTGCACTAGGAATATATGCACATTCTTACGAATGCACACACACCTTTGATCCATGTTGACTTGGTGGCTAGATTGATGTCCTAGTTGGGAGCTTGGGTCTTGCTTAGCCTAGATGCTAAGAAATGCATGTGCTCTCCTAGGAATGTGCACATGTTCCTACGAGAGTCAATTCTTGATGGCTCTATTGTCACTTTTAGGGTCATCATCTTGATGCGAGCAACCTATTATCATAACTTGTCCCACTAACTTTTATTGCAGCTTGATTAGGGATATGTTGATGCCTCGAAAATCACTGCAACAACATTGGGGGATAACCACCCGGTCCGGACCTTAAAAGCAGCTCCTTTTCCATTTGGTGTGGTGGCTCCGACTGTTCATCTAGGTTCAGTTACCTTCTCCCTATTGCTATTGGTTTATAATGTATCTTTAACTACCAATAGACAGGGACATCAGATCACTTCTTCTTGTTGATCAGGCAAGAGAATGACCTTAAGCTGATTTGGGTTCAGCCAAGCCACAACTAAAGTTTTTCCTCTTTGAGAAGAGGACTTAACAGAATATATAATTTGCTCTAAATGCAAGATTATTCTATGATGCAAGCAAAAGAAACTAATCTAAATCCTATCTTAATTAGGCAGATATAGATCTAATCCAACTAAGAGCAAGATAATTAAAATATTGGGATTTAAACATGTATTGTTTATAATGAATATCAAGTTAATGAAGTAGTTCAATTAACTGATATTATGGTTACCAAAACACATTCTATTGAGACCTTAAAACTGAAATAATAAATCAACAACATTCAGGAAGTAGTTCACAAAATGATATTGATTATCAAATCAATATATCCAATAATTGAAAAATGATATGTGGAAATAGTTCACAACACATTATTATTCAATAAATCAGTTTCATAAGACATATTTCAGAGTAAGTAGTTACTCCAACATGAGAAATTAATCCATAAAAAACAGAGATACATAATAACAAGATTGAGACAAATTACCCATATTGACAATAGTGCACAAACATGAATAAAATGACACATTCCTGTCACCATAAAATTAAAATTGATTTTGAAATAGTAGTATTAGAAATACCAATTTATTGCATCCAATCCTCTGTTCTTGGTCTCCAACAGCCCTTTACATTGCTTGAATTTCTGCCTTCAAAACCAGAGCCACAATAGTGCAAACTCTGCCCCTCACACATAATTCAAAATACAAAGGGAAAATCCTCAATAATCCCCAGATCTGAGATTTTTCACTCCTCCCTCCTACAACTCTAAATTCCAATTACAATAGTGCTTTTAGAAGCCTCAAATTGCAGAGGAGAGCAGCCTTTATTCCATTCTGCAATCTGTTATTTATAGCCTTTGTAAAAGAATGTTTAGGGAGGAGAGTTTGTTCAAGAGAATTCTGCTAAATCCAATTTTACTTGCTCCTAATTCTAATCTTCAATTGCTGGAGCCTTCTCATTGATTGAGATTCTTTTTCCATATTTCTTCCACTGTTTTCCGGCAAAAGAAATCAAAATAAATTAAAATGCAATCAAAATATCATTTCTGGCAATTAAATCAAACCCAATCAAATTATATTTAAATAAATAATTAAAAACAAAATATAAGCTACGTATTGATGCTTGGAATGATTTGATTGGCAAAGGATATCATTGGCCAATGGATCTGCAATTAAAGAGGCTTTGGACAAATGAAATTGAAAACAATAACTCAGAAAATTGATTTTGTTTTCAAAATTCGGAGCCTTGATCTTTTGCCTGATTTTTGGCCCAATAAATGATCAAATCTATTGGTGAAACCTCCTTCAAAATGTTCTCCTTGATTTTCTCTTTCCAATGAGCCGTCCTGGGCCTCATTTGGCCAAGTAGAACTCAATTTATGAGCTTCCAAAGTTGGTGGGTCAAATCTGATATAAATCTGGAAATTCTGTCGCTGGGCTAAAAAAAATGAGAATTTGAATTAAAAATTAAATCGTAAATTAGTCCCTAATTAATTCTAATTTAATTGCTAATTATAAACTAAACTATTTATTAATTTAACTAACTAATGATTTATAAACAAATCCATTCTTAATTAAAAACTAATCAATATCAATCTAATTAAAAAAACTAATTAATATTAATCTAAATGATATTTAAATTTAAATTAATCAAATTAATTAACTGTTATAAATTAATTAATATAATTAATTTAAAATTTAATTAAAAATAATATATTACATGTTATTATATAAGCTAATATTAATACATATTAACCTACCCTACTTATCAACTCCACTCATATATATAAACTAATACACTAACCTACACTATTCCTAACTTTCTATTAACATACTTCACTCCTTATTAATTCCATTTCACTCATACGTATGAGTGAATTTAAAAACCTTTAAAACTAATACAACACGTTTTGGCTTTAATTCCCACGTTTTATGCTTTGTCGCTTATCGGCACTTCGGGAAAATGAAGGTATTTGCTTTATGACTTTGAATGCCCCTTTCGCATCGGCAAATCGGGATGGAGGATGCTTATCGGCATATCGGCGTGGAGGATGCTTTTGGCATTTCGCATCGGGAGGGAAATGAATATCGGGGTTCTTTAATTTGTAACATATGAAAATCCCCGATGCGATATCGCATAAACTACCGATGCGATATATATATTATTTTTTTATTTTTTTATATATAATTTAATTTAATTAAATTAATAAACTTAATTGAATTAATATTTAATATTATTTTTTATTTGTTTTAAATTTTAATTTAATTAAATTAATTATATATAATATATTTATTAATTTAATTAATTTAAAATTTAATTTTAAACTTAAATTTTCCTTTTTTGTTTTATTTTTATGAACATAAGTTTCTAAATGATAGCTATTTGGAAAATAAATGAAAATTAAACTGCAGCCACTTAAATGTTTAGATTTTTGAGATTAAGATTTGATTTGGCAATTGGAGTGCATTTCTTAAAATCTCGATAATTAATAATTTGGCTGCATGGCTAAAAATAAAAAAAATGTTAGTAAAAACTTGCTACGGGTTAATATTTAAAATGAATGCCTTATTAAACTAATTTATTTACAAAATGCAATATTGTACATTTTATACATTTTTAACCCAGGCTAGCTAAATAATCAGATTTTCAAATGAGTGCCATTTTTCAAACCAGTTGACCAAATGAGGCGAAACAAGCGTCAATGTGAAGCTTATAAAAAATCGATTCTAACAAAGCAATCAAAACAAGAATCCAAAGAAAACTAAAAATTAACAGAAGCGTAGGGCAATCAAAAATAAAAATCCAAAAAGGGTGCTTAGCTAAAATTTTTATAGAAAGGGTCCCCATTATTCGAAGTGGACACATCAATAATGGGGGGTTGTGTTTTTACCACAACAGGATAATAATAAAAAAATCTTTGGTTGTTATATGCTCTTTAATTTTTAGAATTAAAAGTAGTTACACAAGCTCTAGTTTACCTATTATTTTAGCCATAATTTCCAATTATCTGTAATTTATTTCAAGGGATAATTATATTGTTGTAGTAATTTTGTATATTTATTTGAGCTTTACAATAGCCTTGAGTAATTTTTAGAATTGTAGTGTTTATGGATCATTTTTCATTGGATAACAACTTAAGTGACCCCCAAAATGAACCTTAAAGTGCATAAAAAACTAAATCTAGAATTTACTTTGAGTAACCACCTTATCCTTGAATTGATTGATACATCTCTGGGGTATTGAATGGGTACATACTTAAAAGGTCCTATACTTGATTATATATTTCTTTAGGTGTCCTAAGTCCTATTAGGAAGACTCTATTTATGCTGGATCACTTTGAATAACCACCTTATCCTTGATTTGTTTGATACATCCCCTAGGTATTGAATTAGGTAGGTACTTAAAAGGCCTTTTGACTTTATTGTGTATTGCTTTAGTTGTCCTAAGTCCTACTCGGAAGAGTTCCTTGTGTTGGATTCATCCTTCACTAAAACAAGGAAAGCTATTGTATAAGTGATAGTGCACAAAAACAATAGACAATGTGATAATGTTCACAACCTTTATATTTGATTTTAGATATTAATTTTCACTAAAGTTTGAAGTTTTCCAATGAGATTGTTAGGAATAAAATATGTAAAGATAATAAGAGGAAAGTGAAAGCAAATCCTAGGGTAAAAAGAATTGAAAAGAAGGAAAAAGAAGATTAAAATAATTGGGAACCATGAATAAAATGAGATGGTGAGTAATGAAGAATCTAGGAAAGAAGGAGATTCCATTTTCAAGACATGATGGTTTGGAGAAGCACTTGTAGATGTGAGGCTATGGTAGCCATTACGTGCACAAAACCTTGCAAGCCTATCCTCTGAGCTTGGAAGTTGGCCATAGGACCTCTTTCTACTAGTACGAGAGGGCTAGAATCCATTGGTAATCAATCTAGTGCATGTGAGTTTGAGAAACGAGCCTTTAATAAGTCATTGATGAAGGTTAAATATTTATCAAAGGAAAAAGGCTAAGCATCTATGATCCTCATAAGCTATGAGTATTTGGAGAGAACCGAGTGAAACTTACAAGATTTAAAATAATTATCCTATAATATAACACTACGAAAGCATTGAAATATAATATAATAAAACAAATCTTACAAATATGATGCTCTCAAAAAATATAACAAATATAACATAGTAAAACAAATCTTACAAATATGATGCTCTCAAGAAATATAACTATTTCATTCAATGTGAAGCAAGTGGAAGCAAACTCTAAATTAAATGAAAAGCCCTCTGCAATGAAATTTAATTAGATTTTAATGTATTCCATAGAATTAATGAGTTTGTCTGTACATATAAAAATACAACTTTGAATAATAAAATACATTAATAATTGAATGTAATGAAAATATATTAAGTTGCGGTTCTTATATTTTTATAAGCTATGTTCTTCCGTCTGCAGCTGCGGTTCTCAGATCTACATTACTTTTTATATTTTTTATAGTAAGAAGCTGCATTCTTCCATCTGCGGCTAGGTTCTTAGTTCTCACTCTAATTCAATCGTTAGTTCTTCACTCTAATTCTTAGTTCAGTCTACGGTTCTTAGTTGTCACTCTAATTCAATCATCAGTTCTTTCGTCTTCCGCCTGCGGCTACATTCGGCATTCTCCATAATGATCACCGATCTCAGATCTGTGAAAATAGATCTGTGAGCAAGTCTTCCTTTATGTGGGCATCTCCGGATCTAGTGGTTCATGAAGCGAAAGTCAGTGATTTATTTTTCCTGCTGCGTTCTAGATCTAATCTTCTGCAACTAGATCTAGATCGAGATCTAATCTTCTTTGCGGCTAAGTTCTAAATCTAATCTTCTGCGGCTAGACCTAGATCTAATCTTTTGCCTTATTTCTCTGCGGTTGGGTCTCAGCTTTCTACGAGCAAATATGGCTCCTAGCTTCGCGAAAATAGTTGTTGGCTCAGTTTCGTCTACTTCTAGAGGGCAAGCTCCTACCCATATCGTCAGTGAAGCCCCAGCTCCCACTGTCCAGGTGGTGCAGGCCTCACTCGATGAGACTTTGAAGTTTTCTGAAAGTGCCCTAATCTGCCGGTTCAATGATTTTTTGCCACGGTTGATAGCTCTCCACAATTGGATCTCGAAGGTGTGGAAGCCTGTCATTTCTAATGAAATTAATATCTACCCCTCTGCTAGGGGTTTCTTTATAGTAGATTTTGAAAATCCTAAAAGCAGACAATATATTCTAGTTTCTGGCCCTTGGTTTTGGGAAAACTTAGGCCTATTCATGAAGCCATGGAACCCATCATTCGATCCCTCGACAACAATCATAACTTCAGCGCCAGTTTGGGTGAGATTGCCAAGCCTACCCCTGCATCTCTGGAATATCTCCTCATTAAAAGCCATTGGAAATGCAATTGGGAAATTTTACTGCAGGTGCCCAGAAACAGAGGAATATGCCAGAACCATCTATGCATGCATCTGTGTGGAAATGGACTTCAGCATCGGATTCCCAGCTGAAATAAACCTAACAAGTAAACACTATGTGTGGAACCAGAAACTCGATTATGAAAGTGTCCTCTTCAGATGTCGATCCTGCTTTGAGATGGGCCATGTAGCCAAAAATTGCCCAAAAGCCTCCTAGAAAAATTCTGCTAAGAAAAACCACCACAGATCTACATGGTGAGAAGGAGCACAAAAAGAACACTACATTGTCATCAAAGAAGAATACTTTAGAGAAAACTCTGAATCACAAGAAAGAAACAACTCTCAAGACAAGCAGGGAGAAAGCCCCACCCAGCAACAAAAAAGTGAACTCGACAACCCCTCAAGCATCAACAGTTATGAGGATTCGGATACCACACAAAATAAATCTTCATTTAACAGCAAAGTAAATCTCCTAGACCAAACTTCTTCTTTGTCTATCTTGAAGAGGACGAACACAATAAATCGCGAAGCTAAGACACCAATGTCCCAAGAATCAGAAGAGATGAAGGAGATGCAAGATACAAGAAATTGGAAGACCATAAAGAAAAAAAGAAAGCTACAACATCAATCTCGCCAAGAAAGACGAGGAGCAAGACAATTAAAAACTCATAAAATTATAAGTCTGATAGACCAATTTGGTCTCAGTAGACGTTAACCACTATCATCATCATTATCATAAATATACATATATATATATAATTAAAAAGTTAAATGAAAACAATATTTCTTTTTTCATTTCTACCTCATTAAAATATAAAATCAAATTCTTAATTTGTTTGTTTATTTATCCGGAAAAATACACTTTTAATCATAACAGATATTTTTAATCCGGGACGATATTTTTTATTAATCCACTTGCACCTTGTTGAAATTAAAACGGTTATTAAGTTAACTACATGTTCTGTCATTTGGAAAACATGGTTAATGAAACTGATCACAAGAGTTTGAACTATATTTCTTGTTCAAAGTCATGATTCAAAGATATGGGAAATGCGTGTCTGCTTAGAATGTACATTATAGCAAAATTAAATCCTCTCAACGCGGGTGGCTGTGATTCGCAAAGGAAAAGATAGGAGTTATTTATAAAGGTGGAGGAATTGTTTGGATGGTTAATTAAAAGTAGTTGAAATTGTTTAGATAGTTAAAAGTAGTTGAAATTTAGATTTAAAAAATTTAAATTTTTTTTATAAAAGCAATATTTGAATCATATTTTTATAGTAGAAATAAATTCAATACCATTAAAAACTTCTAAAACACCTAAAATTATAAATTTTGATATATCAAAAATTAATACATATGTTTTTAACAAAGTCAAATTACTTACCACGTCAATCATAATCAAAATCGACGTCAAGGTGAGCACTGATTCACGAGAAAAAGATAAGGTAAACGTATATCACAAGTAATGCGAAATCAACATCCGTCGAGGTGAGCAATGATTTCACGAGAAAAAGATAAGGTAGACGTATATCACAAGTAATGTGAAATCAACATGCGAGTCATGGCAGGCTGTGGAGCCCACAAAAAATAAAGGATAACCTAACCATACATGAAGGCTCAGTATCTCCCTAGCCCGGGACAGTTGGCTGGTTGGGAATCACGTAAAAACGGATATTATGAAGGTGAGGTCAACTATGATTCACGGGATATAAAGGTACGGAAAACATATATTACATGCATGGTAGGAATTTCAAAATTGAAATTTTCGATTGTTTATGTAATTATAAGGTTTATTTTCATCATTTTAACCTTAAAAAAAAAAATGTTGTTTTTTTTAATTGATACGAAAGATTTATATTAATATAAAATATTGTACATTGTTATTTTGTCTATAAATTTCATTAGAAATTGTAGTAAGAAAATGTTCAATTTTGACTTGTATCTTAGTTAAATTAAGTAATTAAATTTTCTATATTAGCATGATGATTTGGATAGTGGTTAACTTGTGTGACATGGTTTTGTTTACTTATTTTACTATAAATTCGAGTTTTATGCTAGAAGTAAAGTTATGCATGTAGTGATTGTTAAAATTTAGCAATATAACTCAATTATTTTCAGTTGAACTCAGTTAACTGAGCTTGAGTCCTTAGTTGAGTCAAATAAAGGTTAGTTGAGTAGTAGAATTGTTGTTAACTCAGTGATCTCTCGGTTAAACTAGTCAATCATCTAAAATAGCCCAAGCATGCATAGAATTCGAATTGCGTAGCCGGAGTGGAGGAAAAGGCACATTGTAATTATCAATTATATACTACTTGAGTTTACAAACTTGGCAGTTAAGCAGGTAAATCATTCTTTGAGAATTACACAAGAAAATAGGAGACATTTCATGTCTTTTAGGACCTAATTTTCTCCAAGATTATGCTAGGAAATAGGAAGAACTTGGAGCCTTGAATTGGCTAAGTGTTGGCCAGAGCATGACAATCAATAGGAGAGCATGTTTACAGTGTAGGGTGTGCTTCAGCATCGAAGCAAGACATTGTAATAATTTATCATTCTCATATGATTAATGAAAAATAGTGGAGGGGTTTTTCCTATTTGGGTTCCCCTATAAATCATTATGTCCTTGTCTTGTTTTAATGGTTGCATGTCATTGCATGTGTTTCTAAATTGTGATTTCCATTCCACATAATAGTAGAGGAAATTTGTAATCTCTTGTTTTCAGTTCGAAATCATTAGTAGTAGCAAAGCTATATTAATTTCTACATTGTACCAAAGAAAAAATCACACTAGAAACCAGTTTATAGAGACTCTCCTTCATATATTTCGATTTGCAAATTCAGTGAAGCAATTTTCTTCCGTGCAAGAAAATGTCTTTCAACGGGTTGAGATTAGAGTATGACCTTGAGGGAACATCGAATTTCATAGCTTGGAATGACATGATGGAAGCAGTGATCAATGATAATGTTGTGTTGGAGTACACCAAAACTGACATTCCAAAGGCAACAACATCAGATGCACAATAGTTAGCCCAGTGGAAGAAGGATACTACTAAATCTAGGAGGATTACCCTAGAGGGTGTGAGATACCACATAGTCTCTAATTTACATGGAAAAGAGACTCCATTTTCTATGTGGAAGACGCTCACTAAGCTATTCAAAAATGATAGTGATGCTAGGAAATTGGCATTAAGGAACAAGCTTGGAAACATATCATTGTAGAAAAATGAAACGATTCCACATTACCTCTCCAGATTCACTCAGTGTCAATATGATCTTGGAGGAGTTGGAGAAAATGTTTCCTCTTCAGAACCTATGAGCCTAGCTCTCCTAGGCCTTCCAAAATCCTGGCACAACTACGAGGACTCTGTAAATGGAAGGGACAAATTACAAAATTGGGAGAGACTTTGGTCTTATTTGGTGTAGGAAGAAATTCAGAGGAACAGTAGAGATGGAGTAACTTCCAAAGCTAAGGAGGAAGAGGAATTTGCTCTAGTTGGCAAAGGAAAGAATGCAAAGGGAAGGAAGGCCCAAGGTGAGGCTGAGTCCATCCAAAGCAAAGGCAAGAAGAAGGACCTCAACAAAGTAAAAAATTTTCACTACCATGAATATGGACATTATGCAACCAAGTGTACACACATGAAATCCAAGAAGGAGCATGAAGCAAGAGCAGGAGGAGATGCCTTGGCATCTCAATTCGAGCTAGATTTTACCCGCTTTTCTTGCATGGAAAGAGTAGTAAGAGGGAGTGAGTGGTATCTAGATTATGGTGCCTCATTCCATATGATAGGATGAAAATAATTCTTCAATAGACTAGAGGAGAAGGATCTCCAACTACATATATAATTTGGAGATGATGGGAGGCATAGTGCCAAAGGAATTGGTATTTTCACGTTTAAGAGGGATTCAAACTCCCATATTCATCTGAAAGATGTTATGTATGCACTTGGATTGAAGAAGAACTTGATTTATGTAGTTATATTTGAGGATCATGGCTATGATGTTGTTTTCAATAAGGGGAAAGCCTTTCTGAGACATGTAGCTATCGGGAAGGTGAAACATATTGAAGTTAGAGTGAAAATTCTCTATAAGATAGAGGTAGATTTTGCCATGCATGCAACTATACCTCCAGGAGTGAGGTGTGGCAATGTAGAGCCTTAGTACCAGAGTTACAAAGATTTGGGCAGGGTCCATACGAGAGCAGTATTAGTTGCATTATACTCTTCTCATGGAAAAGTACCCTTTCTACAGGGGTCCACAATATTTAGTATCAGGTGGATGAATGTTAGTAGGAGTAGTCAGATACTGAGGAGCGAAGAGCAATGTTGGCAATAGATCAAGAGGCTCAGTAGAAGAGTTAGCAACAACGCAAATTTCCCATTAGAAAGTTGATTAAGTTTCTGGATGCTTCTCAGTTGCAATTATTGTAGTAGAAACAACAACAGTGAGTGGTAGTGCTATAATACATTCCACAGGAGGTGGATTGTGGTTGTACAGATTCCTTTTCTTGCTAAGAGGGAGTGTTATAAATTTTAGCAAGAAAAGGCTCAATTTTGACTTATTCCTTAGTGAAATTGAGCAATTCGATTTTCCACATTAGCAGGGTGACTTGGATTGTAGTTAAATTGTGTGGCATGGCTTTGTCTACTTGTTTATTCAATAAATTCGAGTTATAGTCTAGAAGTAGAGTTGTGCATGTAGTGATTGATAAAATTTAGCAATCTAACTCAGTGATTTTCAATTGAACTAAGTTAATTGAGCTCAAGTCCTTAGTTGAGTTAGTTGAAGGTCAGTTGAGTATTATAATTGTTGTTAATTCAATGATCTCTCATTTAATCTAGTCAATCAGCTAAAAATAGCCCAAACATGTAGGGAATTTGAATTTCCTAGATGGAGTGGAGGAAAAGGCATATTGTAATTATCAATTGTATACTAGTTGAGTGTACATGATTGGTAGTTAAGCAAGTGAATCATTCGTTGGGAATTGATCAAGAAAATATGAGAAAATTCTTATCTTTTAGGAGCTAATTTCCTCCAAGATTACACAAGGAAATAGGAGGAAGATGGAGCCTTGAATTGGTTATGTGTTGGCCAGAGTAGGACATTCAACAAGAGAACATGTTTACAGTGCAAGTTGTGCTTCAAGATCAAAGAAAGACATTGTAATAGTTTCTCATTCTCATTTGATTAATGAAAAGTAGTGGAGGGGTTTTTACCAATTGGGTTCCCCTTTAAATCATTGTGTTCTTGTGGTGTTTTAATGGTTTCATGTCATTGCATGCATTTATAAATTATGATTTCCATTCCACATAATAGTAGAGAAAATTGGTAATCTCTTATTTTCAGCTTGAATTCATCAGTATTAGCAAATTTCTATTATTTCTACAGATATTTCGAAAGATCACAAAATCATGGCTACCAAAATCATCCACAAACTAAGACATAGACACAAGAAAGCCAAACTTAACCAGCATAAGACATACATTTAGATGAGAACATGGATAACCAACTTTAACCAACATCACAAGTACAATAAAGTCAATGTTCATAACCATTGAGTTTTGCACCAAAATCCTAAAAAAAAAGAATGAGTAAGCCTTTGTAGGGTGAGGAAAAACCAATAACTAAACATAAACCAACCATTAAAATGTTGTGAGCAACACATTTGAAGAGGCCTTGGCGACCAACAAAAAAGAGATACATTAAGAGCCAAACACCTAGAACACAAGTGAACTCTGATGGCTTGGGAAACTTGTAATGTTTCCCAAGTACTATTTCATAGTACCCTGATTGAGTTTCTTGAACACAACATGAAGATCATATGAAATTGATATTCCTAAAATAGACCAAAAACTTCACAAACATGCATCAGTGTTAAAAAATATATATAATTGTAAAATTTGAAGGATTGTCAATAGAAGGAAGCATGGTGCTTCCAAGAAGGTACAATGAGTCTCTTGATGCTAAGTCATACCCCAAAAAATTTCCACTCTAACTAGATGAGCATCAATATCATTAAATAAATATTGAATATTCCTTATAATTATTTTAATGTCCTTGTGGCTAGTAAAGAGTTTGTAATTGTCCACTTGTTTTTCTCTTAAAACCATTCGAAACAAAGTATCCAATTGATGGTGAACCGAGAGGGAATGAAGTTCAAGTATAACCTCCTTTTCCAGAACCTTCCTGAGGATGGGAGCCATTGAAATCCCTTATCTCCAATTTCTGAATCAGAAAAATAAGGGCATTCTCCAAACTCTTGCAATTCCAATTGGCATATTTCCTTGCGTATTTCTGAAGGCGGCAATGAGTCAAAATACGAAGTTATAGATTCCCAAGTAAAATTTCGTTGGGTTGTAAATGGGCCTGGCTAGCCCCTTCTCTGTGGCTTTCTTGCCTTTGACAAGGACGCCTGGTAGCAGTGGCAAATTGACCACCCCTAATAAGAGTCAAACCAGCTAAAAAGACACAGGGATTGCACACTATATTGGAACTGACAAGGATGAATATAAACAGATTGTCCCCCCAACACCCTAAACCAAGATTAATATAGGGATTTATATTTAAGAGACTGGAGTCTTCATCAAATAGAATAAGTATAACCCTAATAACCCTGATGACAATACATTCCCAATACAAGACACTTATAGTCCATAAACTCCACCTAGCTCATGAACAATTCCTAGAGAAAATATCCAACTGATGAATTAACCTTGTAACTCGATATGAAAAAGAAATAAATGAGATTGAAATTATGGTAGCAGACACCCAATTCCATAGAACAATATATAACTTAGACTTGCAGAAGGGAACTAACTAATACCCAGAATTGATGGAACGCCAATAAAAAAAACTCTAAAACCTTTTCACTAGTACCATATTGAGAAATTTCCAGGGTACCAACAATCGCATACCAAGACAAGACAAGGAACTGAGATATTTATTGATTCATGAGTGTGGAGGGTCGAGTTGGAAAGAACCACCACCAGTTAGAAGATCGGTCGGCATTCATAATTGTATAAGAATAACACAAAAACCATTGACTTCTCACCAGCATAACCATAACTCCAAGGAAGGATATCCTTATCACCCCAAAGCAGGGGCAAAGACTCACCACTTCCCACCACAAAAAGAAACTGTCAGTCACAAAGTGAAGGCTTCTCACCCTCAATTCCCCATATAGACTTTCACCAATAATCCCGATGCAACAAGGATTATGAACACCTCCTTCCACTATAAGACCTCTTGCACTTAGACTCACACGTCTTACCTCAACAAGAAACCAAGGGCAGCAAGGTGAGGAGAATGCCTCACATGCACTGCTCTGTACTACACCAATCCACCACACTGCTTGTGAATCATGTGTGTATTTACAATGAAAGGATGTAGGTTGATCTGTGAATGTGAAATAGCCACCTTGTGCCACGCTGCATTCAGAAACGAACAAGTGGGAAACCAAACCCCATTTTCCATTAATCTCCCTTGAATTTTACACCTGATCGGGGACTTAACACAAAATAGACATTTTGTGTTAAAATTATCAAAATAGACAATTTATGTTAAATGATCAAAATAGGCATAAGAATTCAAAAAATTCCGCGCTCATTAACATTTCAACACAAAATGTTAATGGGCAGATTTTTTTTCGAATTCTAGTGTCGATTTTGATCATTTTAACACAAAGTGTTTATGAAAAGAGAATATTTTGAATGTATTTATAGACTAATCACAACTTGCCCATCAAATTCCATCCCTCATCACATATAATACAAACTCAAACACTAATACAAAGTCAAAATTTGAGTCATAGCACACTATGAATCACAGTGAAAAATAAAGGATAACCTGCCTATACATCCCATTTAATGTATTGATTAAGGTGAAAATGGTTATAAATGGACTAAATTTGAAGTTCCTCCCACCAGCATCAGAGAGGAGTTCCTCCCATTACTGTATGTAGGGGCATGCTTGGAAATTTCTTCATTGTTATATAAGTTATGGGAAATATTGCGATGTGTATAATAAGTTTAGTTTAGTCAAGTCAATGATTGATTTATATAAGTTAGGGAAAAACAAATATTAAGTACTATGGACTAAGTTAATCATTAGCTCATTGCTTTTTCATCTTGTTCTTTAAATGAGAATAAAGTGATATTCAATAGACAACAATAAGCCAATAATTGACTTAGCCCATGGTGCTTAATATTTACCTTAAAAAAATATCAAACTGCATGTAACAAATCTAATAAAATCAATGATTGAATTACAAGAATTAAAATTGGAAATGAGTATTTCCCATTGCCATGTGGTAAATGGAATGGTAATGGGAACATGGGCAAAAAGTAATGGTAACTATTAGGTATGAGTATTTCCCATCTTCGTGTGGTAAATGGAATGGTAATGGGAGCCGGGGAAAAAAGTAATGGTAACTATTAGGTTTATGGTCTAGTCACAAATGTAATATTATTTTTATTCCACCCGCAAAATGAAAAAGAAATAAAATAATGGAATTGTCTTTAGTGAGATTTTTTGGATTTTCCGGTGCAGGAATCTCACCAAAAAAATTTGAGGTGAAATCTTAATTTGTGTTATTTACACTGGTTTTGTTAATTTGTGTTATTTACACTGGTTTTGTGACTATAAGTATGGATTCAGCGCCCTACCCATCAAACTTGTCAAACTTATGATTTCAATAAATTCTTGTCAAATTTTAAAGAATTAAACCAAAAAATATATAAGAAAAATTAAAAAAAGAAATCACACAAAAATAACTCATCAACTCATAAAATAATGAATTTATAATCCATCATTTTCAAACTAAGTTTTAAGTGACCATTAATTAAAGGTTCATGAAAAAGCATATTTGAAAAAATAACTCATCAACTCATAAAATAATGAATTTATAATCCATCATTTTCAAACAAAGTTTTAAGTGACCATTAATTAAAGGTTCATGAAAAAGCATATTTGAAAAGACCTCGTTAATTGACAATTAAATGCAACGCGTCCCTCCTCTATGGGATAAACCAGCATCTTTGTAATGACCTCGTTAGTTGAAAATTGACAATTAAATGCCGTGCGTCCAGCCTCCGTGGAAGATGGGCAAAAGGTCACGGAAATATTAAGTTTAGGGTATATTAAAAAATGTGATATTATTTTTATTTCACTGCTAATATGAAAACATGAAAAAGAAACCAGTATTATTTAGTAGTAAATTTCTGTAGCTCAGTAAAAAACAGTGAAATTATCTAATTATTATTATCATATATTAGTTATTATTTCACGGAGAAAAGAAACATGAAAAAGAAACAAGTGTTATATAATAGTAAATCTTGGTTGTTTAGTAAAAAAATAGTGAAATTATCTAATCACTATTACCATATATTAAAAGAATTAGTTATTAGTTATTATGTCTTTTAAATATAATTGTAAAATATATCATTAGAGAGAGATTAAAATTGTAAGTTGAATTGAAACAAGTTTCAATCTATTTTAAAGTCTCCAAATTATAATTTAAAATATAAGTTAATATTTGCACAATTTAAAAAAAGTGTGATTGGTCAATCTCTTGTTTGATGGATTAACTACTTGTTTTAAAAACGTACTGTACTTAAATAATTAAAAAAATATTATTTATTAAATAACTAATAAAACTTTTCCTAAATTAATAGAAGTTAAATAAATAAATAAAAATCTTTTTAAAACCAATACACCATTCGCCTTTCCATTACTAACATCTATATTATATTATTTAAAATTATTCAAAAATTGACATTGATATATTATATATTTAAAATATATCCTATTAATTACAATATATTTTAGAATATATATTGTTTTATTGAAATGTATATATTATTAAGGGTGTAACTTAATTTATAGTCAAATGACTTTTTTCATGACACATTTTCCCCTTAATTTTAATCAAAATTTGACATTATTTTTTAAAGATTTAAGATTAAGTTGTTTAATCTATGGAATTTGAGTGTTCTATGGGTTTTTTCAATGCTGAATCTATTTATGCATTCAAAATTGTATTTTAAATAACAAAAAAGAGAATTTTTTCTTGTTTTTTTTTTCTTCTGAAAACACTGTTTTTATTATGTTAAAACTTAACCCTTCTATTCATTTGCAGTTGGGTATCTTTCACAATTTTTTTGATTGCCACTCTGGCTTTATGCCCTTAGGGTCTTTTGAGGGTCGAGTATAGGAGAAGTTATTATTTGTAAATTATAAGCCAAACGAGTTCTGTTTTTTCCTGCAAAGAGTGATGGCATGAGGCTCTAGTGGTGCCACTCTGGCTTTATGCCCTTAGGGTCTTCTGAGGGTTGAGTACAGGAGAAGTTATTATTTATAAATTATAACCCAAACGAGTTCTAATTTTTTTCTGCAAAGAGTGACTGCATGAGGCTCTAGCGGTGGGTTATTAATGAGAATAATTTTTATTGGCAGGATGTGGATATGAACTTAGTATCTGAATTAATTCCATTTCTTGCATGAAAATAAACAAATTGGATTGAAACATTTGATTTTTGTGATGGTTCTCTTTATGGTGAATATTTTGAAACTTTTTAGAAGGATAATGCTTTTGTTTCTCCTATCTGGTTAATTTCTTGAGGACCTATCCTACAAATTCAATAAACAATTTTTAGGCCACCTAACTTAGGTTGTGACAAGTGATGATTAAAATAAAAATTCGTTGCCAAAGTAAAGACTCTTAAAGTAGGTTTGAGACACTCTAAGAGCCTGCATACATTAGTTGGAGTTGACCAAATGAGTTTAGGGTTGAGACACTCTAGATTTTCCCTCAAATGATTACTTATGCAAACATGTGCTTTGTCAAATAATCATTTCTCATCTCCTGTGGGTATTTTCGAATATTAAATTGGGAAATGGAAATATTTGGGCAGAATCATGGTTTTGGCAAACAAGAGTTATTTCAGACAACTCTCTGCATTATATTTGATTGAACATAACATATAGTTACATAATAGAGTAGCAAACACTTACTCTATGGGAAAATTAAATGGGATCATAGAATCTGTGTGAACTTTGAAGTATGGTGACTTGGCTTGGCAAAAAACTAGCTAGGCAAAAGCGTCAAGAATTTGACATTCTCTTGGAAAAAACTTGGCAACTACAGTTGAAAATTGATGTACGAGCATTCAACTCAGAAGAACCATTGTATTTTAGTAGACATAGGGGGGTCTTGTTTTAAGGAAGTTGGTTTCCTAAGTGTTAAAATTAATGTAATTACTTAGGCTTTTGAGTGAGTCGCGCTGTCTACGCATTTCTCTAGTTGATGTGAGGAAGCTCTGCTTCAGCGTCCACTTCGTATATTCAAGTAAGTTACAGAAGTCCATAATCTTTTAAAAGTCATAATATTGAGCATTCATAGCAGTTATCAGAACGTGATTTTAATGAGAATAGGAATTAATTAAGTATTGTGAGGCATATTTGTAAATGTTCTCGAATGTTGGAGAACACGAGAGAATCAGGATAGTTGAGAGATTGAGAGATTTGAGAATTAATTGTAAAACTTAGATTAGGAGTTAGTTCATGACTATGTGGATTAGAGAGGATCCTTAGAGATAAGGAAGAGATTTTAGGATTTTGTTGAGAAGCTTGTGGATCTAAACCAGGAATTGGTTATAGAATCCTTTTTTATAAATGTAAGCCTAAAATGCATAGTCAGGTTAGATAGTTAGTTAAGTTAGAAAGTTAGTCAAGTTAGATAGTTAGAGGTTGTGAGTTAGAGGTTTGATTGTAAGCCTACGGGCAGGTAGGAAAAAGGAGGCCACTGATAAGAATATCAGCCGAGAGAGAGAGAGACTCTTATGTAAATACTTGTTTATTAATACAAACAACTCGATTTTGAGTTCATGTGTGTGTATTGGGTAATTGAGATATAGATTGTGTATGATCTGGAGTTCTTCTGCGTAACATAGGTTGCAAGTGCAGAATCAGAGGCGAAATACAAAGAAGAGTAACAGAGAGGTGTTATGGCTTTACACACACCGACGGTACAGGAGGAAGCCTTTAATGTTACAGTGAAGGTGAAGGAAGCATAAAGGTGCGAGTGGAGTTAAGCTCAAGAGGAAGTTGTGATGCAAGACAACTAAACATTGAAACCTTGGAGGAACCCGAAACCACAGAGAACTTTGAGAAACCATGTAAAGGTGAGAAAGTAAATATACGAAGGAAGGAAGTAAATGTGCATAGAAGCCGTTGGATCAGCTAGATCAACAGACGAGATTGTTTGCGATAAGTGGCCAAGATTAAGTCGCACAACATAAAGTAAAAGAAATGAACGATGAAGATTAAACCTAAGTGCTTGTGGAAGGTGAATTGCAGAAGTTGATTTGGATCGTTAGATCAAAAGATCCGTTAGATCAATTATTATCGCATGGGAAAAATGCGTGAGCATTAACGCGTGAGAAAAGTAGTTTCGTACGCGAAAATGGTTTATCGGCTGGAGAAAAAGTGGTAAGTGGTAATTCAGAGTGGTCACTCAATTCCATTTAGTAGTTGACACGTAGCACGTCGAAGAAGAGAGGAAACCACTTTATCGGGCGGGTAATCCTCATGCAAGTGGCTCGTCCAATATCGTTGTTAACCGTTAGATCAAGTGGATTTTGATCAACGGTGGAGGATCACTGATTAGGTTTGTTGGTCGGGTGAACCAACAACCGTCGGATTGAATGGTAAGATCAACGATGGAGATTGAAGCTGATAAGGCTTGGGAAAAAGTGGACCCGATATGTTATCAACACAGGTTAAGTTTGTTTGAGTTCCGGAGGATGAATGGAGATCGCACAATGACCGTTGATCTGATGGAGTGAAATCAACAGTGGAGGTTGGACGCGATAAAGGTAGAGCATCAGAAAATGTGCAAAGGCCGAGGAAAGGTGCAAAGGCCAAGGTTTATGTGTGCTTTGTGGAGTATTTCTATTATATGAAAATTATAATAGAAATAAAGCGGTTAAAGGTTTTATGGGTTAAGTTCGAATATAACTAAAGTTAAGAGTGGGTTTTGGTTACTATGCGCGGGGTATAGAATTAACCAAAGTTTATGAGGGTGAATAAAGTTCTACTAGAAAGGTTAATGAGGGGTTAGACTATTGAATAGTCAAATATAATGTTTCCGCATAAAACTTAATTAAGAACATTAAACCTTGGTTTAAGAAGGTTTTCATCATGGATCAGGTGATTAAGGCTTGGGACCAGTGACATGCAATTTTATTTGCATAATGTGGGTATTGTTGGCTTAGGCTGACATCATTTGGTATCATAGTATAATTGTGGTTGAAACATTTGGTATCAAAGCAGTACAAAGAAATTATGTGTAAAAGGTCTTTGAGAAATTTAGAACAAACTTATGTTTTAAGGTGTGTATGCAAGCAAGAGGAGATCAGATTCTAATCTGACAAACAGTAGGCACACAGAGATAATTTGTAGCAGATCTTGCAGATGCAAGGAAACAGAGGACATTCCATTCAAAGTGCAGGAGAATGGTAGAACACGATCATGCAGATATCTTGAATGTGAGATGAGATGTTTTGTTTTAATTTGATTTGAAGATTGGAGAGTTGTGGTTTTTATATTGATGCACAGGTAGCAGCATAAGAAGGTGAGAATATTGTAGCAACCTAGAGCAAGGAGTTCTCAATTGGTTCTAGAGGAAAGAACCAAAGAGATGTCAAAAGAATGAGCTCAGAGGAGAGAAGCTTAGTGAGGCATATGTAGCAAGAAGGAGACTTGTTACAGTAGGTGTTTTGTTGCAACTCACAAAGGAAATTCCACAGAGGATGTGGGTAGAGTTGCTAAGTAATGAAGGAAGCTGGTAAGAGTTTCTAAGAGAAAGAAGAGGTGGTCAGAACCTAGTATTTCATTATTGATTGAAATACAAGAGGACAATTGTGTTCTTAGAAGATGCAGATGAGTTGAAGCCTAGAAGGAGTAGAGAGAAGTGCTCAAAAGACGTTCGAGAGATAGAGAACCAAGTGCTTGCCAAAAGACCAAGTATAGAGGAAAGCTTGGTGAGGTAAGTGGCGTCAGGGAGGACTTGTTGTTGCAGAGGCTTTAGTCATAGTAGAGTTTCTAAGGAAAACCACAGTAGAAGAAAAGTGGAAAAGGAGGATGCCAAGGTAAATGGAAAGAGAATGATTCAAGAGGAAATTGACAAAGAGATTACTGAGATGAAAAGACAACTCAATGTACTAAGGATGATACTTGAGGAAAACCAAAGACTAGGTTGGGTATTAAAGAAGAAGCTAGTGAAGTGGTCCAAGTTAGAGAGAAGGCTACAACAGAGGCAAGTAAAGTGGCTGATGGAAAAACTCAGAGAAGCTGAGTTGGAAATGGAAGTTTCCATTTGTGAATCAGAGTAGGGTGAAGTTCTGGGTGAAGAAGAAGGAATTATTGATGATTTTCTGAACTTTTGGATAAATGCAGACCAACAGGAGAATGTAAAACCTTATATTGTTGAATCTAATAATTTTGATTTGATTACAGGTTTTGCTGAGGATGAGCAATCTTTTGAAGCTGTCAAAAGTATGGAAGAGTATCTTTTAGAAGATAAAAACTCTAAAGTAAAGAATGATGGAAAATGTCTCTTGAATGAGAAAAGTAGTGAATTATTGCAGCAGAAAGAATTTAGTAATACATTGATATTTGAAGCTGTGACAACACAGGAAAAATTTCTTGTGAAAGGAAATGAAATTCAGTCTGAAGAACTGATATGTGAAACATTAGTTGAGACTGTTGAACCTTGTAATTTTGAAACTGATAATTTGTGTATAAATGCAGGAGTCATAAGTAATGATGAAGTACTTATGAAGTGTCACAGAGAAATTGAATTGTTGGAGTATTTGCTGGGAAATTCAGAGTATGACAGTGTGATTGCAAAGGAAGGAGTTCACTATAGTGGACAATAGCAGAAGGACATAATTAGAGCAGATGATGTGGAGGGGAGACTAACTGATAGTATTGAGAGTACATTAGAAAATTATTTAGAGAATTCTTTAAGGAGGATGAATCATCATACTGATGTGCTGATAGAAGAAGAGAAATTAGAGCAACATACTGAAGTGTTTCCAAAGGAAGAAGAGGCACTAAGGCCTTATGTTTTTTATTTTAATAATTGTTTTGTGAGTGCAAGTTTAGTTGCAGATGCTGGAGGAAATTTGGCACAGATGAGCAGCCAAGTAAAGACGGTAGAAGAGGATTCAGTGGAAGAATTTAATCCATGGAACAAAGATGTTCAATTCCTAGAGAGAATGTTGGAAAGTCGGGATTCAATGCAGAAAAATATAATCATGAAAGAAGGTAAGGATGAAAGAGAGCTAGTAAGAATGTGACAAAAACTAGGTGTAGGAGAAAAGGTAAGAGTAAGGGTAAGAATTCGAAAACTTCAGAGAGAAGAACATCAGTTTGAAGAGTTAGTGAACAACAACAACAATTTGAAATAGAGAGAAAGAGGTAGAAGTAAGTGGCAGAGTATGGACCAGTCCAAGGATGTGCTGGAGATGGAGATTGAAGAATTATGGCAGTTGATAATGAAATAGTCCAGGATGAGGGAAATGACAACAGGAAGAATGATCAATCAGAACTTGAACCTGATTGACAAGGAGAGGAAGATGAAATAGAAGACAACATCCATACATCAGCAAAAAAGGTGCAAAGCATTCAGACAACTACAAACTAAAGTTTGGGACCCTAGAGGTTTTCCATCAACATATGAAGACACATGATCAGGAGATCATGAATGTTTTCTACCTTGGGAGTCTGATGCAGGAGCATTCAGCTCATAAGAATCATTGCATTTTAGTAGACATAGGGGGGTCTTGTGTTTTAAGGAAGTTGGTTTCCTAAGTGTTAAAATTAATGCAATTACTTAGGCTTTTGAGTGATTTTAATGAGAATAGGAATTAATTAACTATTGTGAGGCATCTTTTTAAATGTTCTCAAATGTTGGAGAACATGAGAGAATCGAGATAGTTGAGAGATTGAGAGATTTGAGAATTAATTGTAAAACTTAGATTAGGAGTTAGTTCATGATTCTGTGGATTAGAGAGGATCCTTAGAGATAAGGAAGAGATTTTAGGATTTTGTTGAGAAGATTATGGATCTAAACCAAGAATTGGTTATAGAACCCTTTTGTATAAATGTAAGCCTAAAAGGCATAATCAAGTTAGATAGTTAGTCAAGTTAGAAAGTTATTAAAGTTAGATAGTTAGAGGTGTGAGTTAGAGGTTTGATTGTAAGCCTACGGGAAGGTAGGAAAATAGAGGTCACTGATTAGAATACCAGGCCAGAGAGAGAAAGACTCTTATGTAAATACTTGTTTATTAATACAAACAACTTGATTTTGAGTTCATGTGTGATCCAAATGGATAGTAGAATACTCCTAAGTCTTCGAAATCTTCTTAAATTCATTTAAAAGACCAAAACAATCGCATGATGAAACCTTTTAAAAAGCTAGAAAAATACTATCGGGAGGTGAAAAACACAAGAAAAAAATGAAAAACAGAGTATTGGAGGCTTGAACAGTGAATGCACAGGAGCCATAAGATCTGGCCGATCAATGGTCCAGATCCGATTAGCAAATCGCAATCGGTGGTGGTAAAGGGAGGCTATCGACGGAGATCCCATGATATATGCAACTGCGATTTGCGGGGTCAACGAGGACCGTCCATCAAGCGTGCAGATCGACAACCCACTTTGCATCACAATATCGCTATTGGCAAATATAATGGAGCGGGGTTATATACATATACATATATGCGATGTGATGGTCGGACCCGATAACAATTATAAACAGAGTTTGATATATTTTGAAATCCGGGAAATGTCAATTTCCTTTGTATTGGCGATTTTCATTGAATAAACGAAATATAAAGAATCAAGCACTGATGCAATGAACCAGACCCCAAAGGGGTTTATTAATGTTGTTGAATACTATTGCAAGTTCTATAGAGCGGGTTTTTCAATGTTTTAACACATTTTAATGTAAAAGGGAAATCCACGAAACAAGTTGGATTTCGAGAGGCCAAAGGTGGTAAGTGGTTTGGGCCGGGCTCCGCTCAATCCCCTACATAGGTTGCCATGTGTCTAGGCTAAGAAGAGAGGAAATCACCCTTATCGGGTAGTTAACCTCAATACGATAGAGCCACCTGAAATGAACCACAACCATTGGATCTGGATCTCCCAGGTCAACAGTGGAGATGTGATATCGCTACAAAGGCGGACCCGATAGGAGAATAGGACGCATTTGTGAATATTTGAAGTCTGGGTGAACAATGTTTTGGTGGATTTTCAAAGTTTGGAATGCATTTCTCTATGTTAACATAAAGCAGCCGTTTCAAGGATTTCAAAGGCTCGATGCACTCATCTGTTGTAGAACAGGTGGCCACCTCCCCTAAAGGCGTTATGCCTTGATTGCAAACGCTTAGAAGATGGATTCGAGCAAACAGAGGCCGAGAGATAGAAAGATGAGAAGAGGAAATGAACAGATAGTGCAAATTGGCTTTAAAAGCCACAGACCGACAGAAACAAAGGAGGAAGTATTGAAAGCAATGCTGAGATAGAGCAATAGAGATAGAGAGTCAGTAAGGAGAGTCTGTGTACTCAAAAGAGACTTGGGGATCCAAGTAAAGCCTTATTGTTTTGTATCTGTTGTGTGAGGCTCAATTTGAGCTCACTGTTGTAAAACTCTTCTTCTAAAGACATAATAGAGAGGCCACCACTGAAGGCTAGACTAGGAGATGTAGCCTAGAAGTATTGGGTGAACTCCTTATAACTCTCGTGTTTATGTGTGTTGTATATTATGCTTCTTTAATTGCTTCATTGTCTATGTATTTTGTAATCTTATCGATCCATTGCATAAAGTGGCATAGGCAAATCCATGCACATGAGTATGTAATACCTTAATAATTTTCTTAGATCTCATTATCAGATCAAGTGGTATTAGAGCTTTAGGTTGCTAAGGTTAGACAAGCTTGTGCTAGATTGATGAATGATAACTAGGTCAAAGCTCAAATTAGGAGAAGGAGAACTAGTTGAAGCTAACCCAGAAATAGCAAGAATCTATCTTAGGAGGGAAATGGTAGAAGAAAATCCCTTGGAATCAGACTCTCAGTTCATGGATAGTTTCATGACCATGAGAGCCATGGTAGAAGAGATGTAGAATTTAAGAAAGGTCGAAGTGAAGATTCTTCAACCTCCAAACAAGACAAAGGAATAGAGGAATCTCTTCTAGATGGCCATTTTGAAGGCAAAGGGAAAGGAAAAGAGCCTCCTGTAACAACAACTCCTTCTAGCCCTTTGATTAAGTTAGATGTAAAATTTGATTTGCCAATATATGGTGGAGAATTAAATGCAGAAAAGCTAGATAAGTGGATTAGAGATATTGATGTATATTGCAGGGTGCAGAACATTGATTCGGAAAGGAGAAAGATTTAGCTGGCCAGCCTTTGCCTTGGAGGAACTTCCCTAGTGTGGTGGGAAGGCAGGACACAAGCTGATTTGAAGAAGCATAGTAAAATTCTTTCTACCTGGAGTGAATTTGTTTTTGCCATTAAAAAACAATTCTATCCACTAGCTTATATGCAGCAAGCTATGATGAGTTGGCAAACTCTTCGCCAATTAAATGGGCAAAGTGTACAAAGCTACACCCAAGAATTTATAAAAAGAGCTTTAATTCTTGGCATTTCTCTAGACTCACTTGAAACTTTGCTGAAGTATATAGGTGGTCCACATAGCTATCTGAGGCACACCATTATCATGTTTAACCCTACTAGCATAGATAAGGTATCTGTTTAGGCTACACATCTAGAGGCTAGAGGCAAGAATGTGAACCTAGAGATTTGGGGATCATCAAAACCCACTGCAAGCAAGAACAAGGAAAAGAGGAAGCAGAAATGGAAAGAGAGGAAGAAAAACGTTGTACAGAAAGACAAACCTTCATGCACTCACTACAAGAAGGGTGGACTTGATGATGAACATTGCTGGTCTTTACACCTGGAGCTAAAACCTAAGAAGTTCGATGGCAAGAAGAAGAAGACTGCTGCTTCTATTCAGAAAGATTTGGGGTCAGACTCAGGTGATGAAACAACAATTGCAACTACAGGTATAAAAGGTAAAAATTATAAAGCATCTACTAGTACTTTTGCACAATCTAATGATAATGAAGAAAATGAGAGGAAAAGACATGAGCTTTTTCATATTAGAGTTATTTCCAAGCATCAAAAGATTGATACTTTATTTGATAGTGGCTCACAAGTAAACTTGATTTCTGAAGCAATTGTAAAGAAATTGGGACTACTAACCACACCTCACAAGAAGCCATATCCGTTAGGTTGGGTATGTGATAAAGCAAAGCTACAAGTGACTAGACAATCTAAACTTAGGTTTGCTTTTGGGTCAACATTTGTAGATGAGGTTGAGTTAGACATAGTTCCCTTGGATATATGTGGTATTGTTTTAGGGAGTCCTTACTTGAATGATAGAAAAGCCATTTTCTATAGAGCTGAAAATAAGTATCAACTCACAAAAGATGGAATAGAATATACTATAAGAGCTCATCAACTCAAAAATAACTACACTATCATTAACTCAGGGTAGATGAAAAGAATTGTAAATTCATGCAAGCAAATTTTACTAATGGTTGTAAAGGAAAAGACCCCTGATAACACCAATGTATTTGAAGGTTGTGATGCTAAACAGAAAGTTGATTTAGAAAACGTTGTTTCATAATATGATATCCTATTTCAAGAACCTAAAGGTCTGCCACCCAATATTTTGTAGCAAGATGCTCCATTGCCTAACATCAGAATATACATGTTATCCGCTTTAGAGAATGTAGAGATCAAGAAGCAGGTACAGGAGCTGCTCGAGAAAGGGTTCATAAGGCCAAGCACATCACCATGTGAATCTCCAATTGTGTTGGTGAGAAAGAAAGATGGTTCGTGGAGGATGTGCATTGATTATAGAGAATTGAATAAAATAACGATCAAGAATCGTTATCCTCTTCCTCACATAGATGATCTATTAGATCAGTTAAAAGAAGTTGTTTACTTTTCCAAGTTGGACTTGTGTAGTGGCTACCATCAGGTTAGAGTTGTAGAACAAGATGCATGGAAGACTGCTTTCAAAACAAAGCAAGGGTTGTATGAATGGCTAGCTAGCCTTTTGGCTTAACTAATGCTACTGCCACTTTCATGAGAGTTATGAATGATGTACTCTGACCTTTTATTGATGATTTTGTAATTATATATTTAGATGACATTCTTGTTTTCAATAAAACATGGGAAGAACATTTGAAGCATGTAAAGTAGACTCTAGATGTTTTGAAAAAATAAAAGCATTATGTTAAGTTATCAAATTATGAATTTGGAAAAACATCTTTGAATTATTTGGGTCATAATGTAGGGGGTGGTGAATTGAAGATAGATCTCTCTAAGGTCTAAGTCAATGTGAACTGGCCTAAACCCAAATCTGCCACAAAAGTTAGAAGCTTACTAGGAGCAGCACAATATTGGAGGAAGTTTATTGCTAACTTTTCCTTGATTGCATCTCCCTTACATGCTTTGACAGGATTGAATAAGGTGTTTCAATGGGGAGGCAAACAACAAAAAGCCTTCGAAACCTTGAAAGAAAAGATTAGCACAACACCAATGCTAGCATTGCTAGATCTTCAAAGACCATTTGAGATTGAAACAGATGCCAGTGACTATGCCATGGGAGTAGTGTTGATGCAACATGGTAAACCCATATGTTATCATTCTGAGACATTTAATTCTGTAGTAGTTAATTATCCCACATATGATAAAGAATTTTATGCATTAGTGTAGAGTATGAAAAAGTGGAAACATTACCTATTAGGCAAAGAAACAGTTATACATACTGATCATCAACCACTTCAATATTTACACTCACAAACTAAATTGCAGCAATCAAGACACTATAGGTGGATGGGTTTTCTACAACAGTTTCATCTAGTCATCAGGTATAAGAAAGGCATACACAATAAAGTTGTAGATATGTTGTCAAGACTAATCATAAATGCATCTACTATACTTAAGCATAATTTAGTATTGCATGAAAGCTACATTGAACAATATGCCCAATATGTAGATTGTAAAGATGTATATGCAACTTTAAGTCATGGAAAACAAGTAGAATAATTGGATTATCATGTTAAGGACCAACTCTTGTATCATTTGGGAAAGTTATGCATTCCTCAAACTGAAAAAGTTAACATAATCCAAGAAGCACACACTTCTCTAATATCAGGTCATTTTGGTGTAAGTAAAACAGTTGCACAACTACAAAGATTTTGTTATTGGCCAAGAATGCATGAAATAATTTCTAGATATATTAAAGGGTGTACCATGTGTGCTAAAAGCAAGCCCAACAATAGAAAAATAGGCTTGTACACTCTATTTCCAATTCTTTCTCATCCTTGGGAAAGTGTTTCCATGGACTTTGTTGGGGGACTGCCAAAATCTAGAAAAGGTCATGATTATTTATATGTTATTGTGGACAGGTTTAGCAAAATGTGTATTTTAATACCTTGTAACAAGTAGATTACAGCTGAACAAACAAAAAAGTTGTTCTTTTAGCATGTTTGGGTGCATTTTGGGTTACCCACTTCCATTGTATCTGATCGAGATTCCCGATTTGTTGGAAAGTTTTGGTTAAGTCTGTTGGAACTGATGGACACTAGACTGAAGGAGACCACAACCTTTCATCCACAAATAGATGGCCAAATAGAGGTGGTCAACAGGACAGTGATCTAGTTGCTCAGGGTCTATTACAGCAAGCATCCCAAGCTTTGGGATGAATATTTATGTTATGTGCAACATGCTTACAACTGTGTGAAACATTCTTCTACACAAAGATCTCCTTTTGAGACTTGTTTTGGTTTTACACCAAGGTCTCCCTTGGATTTTGTCTTTAGTAAAGACATAGCAATTGATGGACACAGTGATGTGGACAAAGCAAACAAGTTCATCGAACAAATCCAAGAAATTCACCAGGCAGTGCAGGAATAGTTAGAAAAGAGCCAAGCCAAGTATAAGGCAAGGCACGATAAGCATCGAATGGAGCATAGCTTCCAAGTTGGTGATCAAGTCTAGTTGTATATCAGCAAGGACAGAATGCAAGGTGAAGGAAAGAAGCTAAATCCAATAAGGTATGAACCTTTCAAGATACTTGAGAAAATTGGTGAGAACACGTTTTGCCTTGACTTGCCAGCTTACATGCACATCTATTCAGTGGTTAATGCATAAAATTTAAGACAGTTTAAACCTTCATTAATTGAAGATCCCGAAGAGCAAAGTCAATTGCCTTCTATTGATGATATGTTGCCTGAATATCTCAACGAGTTGCAGGAAGATACAGTTCTGGACAGGAGGGTGAGAACTACGCGCAAAGGGGATATTGAGTACCTCAGAATTGGACTCAAAGGTTCAAAACCTAGCAGTGCAAAGTGGATAGAGATTGGACAAGTGAGGAAGCTACATCCTCACTTGATCGATGCTTGAAAACAACTTTTGGTGGTACAAAAGCCTTTTCAGTGGGAAGGCGTGATCCAAATGGATCCTAGAATACTCTCCAAGTCTTCGAAATCTTCTTAAATTCATTTAAAAGACCAAAACAATCACATGAGGAAACCTTTCAAAAATCCAGAAAAAAAATTATCCGGAGGTGAAAGACACAGGAAAAAAGTGAAAAACAGAGTATCAGAGGCTTGAACAGTGAATGCACAAGAGCCATCAGATCTGGCCGATCAATGGTCCATATCTGATTGGCAAATTGCAATCGGCGGTGGCAAAGGGAGGCTATCGGTAGAAACCCCATGATATATGCAACTGCGATGAGCGGAGTCAATGAGGACCATCGATCAAGCACGCAGATCGATGGCCCATGTTGCATCACAATATCACTATCAGCAAATATAATGGAGCGGGATTATATACATATACATATATGTGTTGCACAAAAAATTGTCACCTTGACATTCTACAATATGTGTGAGTCCATTACCACTCATACTTTCCTCCTTTGCAAGTCTTAAGCCTCAGTTCCTCATATCAAGCCCTGGAAATAATAGAAAGCCCTCAAAAGTCTCTAAAACTCTGGTTCCGCACTTTCTCTTTGCATTACCTGCGGTCCCGAACCTAACGGTCATGTCTCCTGTGCACCTGACTACTCTGTCTCTGTGTTATGGGTGCAGATCCCTGTAAAAATTAAAAGGCGCGAGTATATTCTAAAAAACTCACTTTCAGTCATTTCTAGAAGCTTTTGGAAGGAATCTTGAGGTGGCAAGTTCGCTCCCTTAAGGTTCATCCATCCCATACCTTAAGGAGCTAACCCCTTGATGTGAGGAGCTTATCCCTTTGAAGGAGGACTCTATCCCTTCATAGGTGGACCTGTAACCTCCTTCCTCTGCACTATAAAATGAAGCATTAGGCTAGTTACTTGGGAGGTTGAAAGCTAAATATTTTTGAGGTGAAATGCTGCTAGAACTTAGTCTTCTTAGTTGAGTTTTTATGAGGAGAGATTACATACCTCTAATATCTCATTTGGAGAAGTGCAAGGCTTGTCAAAGTAAAGGAAATTCCTGTTTTAGACTCCAGGAAGAGCTTGTTCAACATCAAGGCTGAAAAGGTTGTAAGGTTCTTCTACTTCAAAGTTAATACAAATAAGTTTGTTTTTCTCAATAAGCTGTTGATGTATGGTTTATTTTATGGATTCCTTGATCACCATAATAGACATGATTTATGATATTAGCTATGCAGGTGCTATTTGATGTTTGCTTGTTTGTGATTGCAGGTTCTCAAAAGGAAACTCTTTCGAACGGTTAAAGGATGGCTACTACAAACTAGCATTGGACTTAAGGTAGTGTCTTAACACCTCTATAGTTGTTATTTATGAATCGTACATGTTTAGAGAAAGATAGATTTGTTTGTCTACTTGTTTCGAGACTATCTTCTGATACTAGGGAGATCGGCCTTGTCCGCAAGATCGATTTATCCAGCTAACAAATTGGCGACTCCATTGGGAATCTGAATTTGGTTTTTGGTTTTCCTTTGTCTTTGACTTGAGAAACTTGTTCTCATTTCTAGTTTTTGCTTGATGTGTGTTGGATTGGGTAGTTTTTAGAATTTGGATTATTTTTTTATTTTTTTCGAAGTTTTCAAGGCACCGCACTTTCTATTTACAGATAGTGCGGGCATATACGCACTCTTCCTTTAGTACATAGAGTGGTACCGCACCTACTTCTTCTGGAAGCCTGCGGACCCTGTAATTGTTTTTGAAAAACCTAAAATGTTTTCTTCCAGTTAAGTTTAGGTTTCATTTAGGGTTTTTAGTGTCTACCTAGATCTACATTCTTTCTGTCAAAAATCTCTTGTGAGTGAGTTCTGATGGTATTTTTGTTTTAGATGATTTTCTAGAAGTTTTGCATGCCTGGAATGGTTTTCACTTGGTCTCTGTAGTGACTCAAAGATCAAAAGCTTGAGAAACCTTAGATTACCTTGGTTCCTTTTTGTCTTCTTGATGAGTCTGACTTGGTTGTGAAATCTATCCTTTATGAGAAACACATTTAGTTTTCTCGTTGTAAATCTTTGAACAAACTTTGTTATAAGTTTTGAATTTCATTTTTCAAAAAGAAAACATATCTGGATGTTTTTTGATTGATTTGTTATTCTGAACGAATGAATCCTTAGTTTATTGAAAAACTAAGTAAAACATCCTCAAAAAGAATTGAAGCTTTTATTCAATTAGGTTTTTTTCAAGTTTTTAGATCTCAAAATTAGTTTTGTAGTTTTGAGTGTTTTCTAGAACTTGTAGATCTCTTTTGAAGAAATTGTTTTTTGTAGTTTCGAGTTTTGAAAAAGGGAAGGGATTTATTGTGAGCATAATTAGTGGTCTCATTTTGAGTTCGTATTGAAAAAGACAAAAATTTTTTCTTTTCATTTACATGTTGAAAGAAGAATTTGTTTCTTAAAGAATTGCATTCTCGAACTCTTTCTTTTAGCTAGAAGTTCATTGAAAGAAAAAATGAATTGCTTATCATTTTAGGTGCATTTTTTAGTGTTTTTGGAGTCGAGTCTTCACACCATCAAAGTTTCACTTCCGTACCTATTGACTTAAAGAACAACCCATAAAAGTAATGCTTAATTAAAATTGATCTAGTAATCTTTTTTATTTCTAGGGCTCTTATCACCAATGTAGCTTAGGCTAGTATCTTGGAGTAGGGAGTAATTATCTCTCCAAGATAGTTAAAACAAACAAGTAGCTATATCTTGCAGTAGGAAATAAATCCAATTGTAATTGATACATTCTGGGAAGCTTCTCTTAAAGGAGTCAATCACGAGATCGTATCTAAACCTTTGAGACAATGAAGTCTGTTTCATTGGGAAAGATAAAAGATTTGTGCGTATCATAAATGGTAAACCTCGGATTAACCATTGTCGAGGAGCCTGGGGTCACTTGTTGGTAAACCTCAGATTGATCATGTCGAGGAGCCTTCAAGGGGATTGAGCTTTGTTACTCTGCCCTTGCACGTAGATCAGATCATAGACTGTTCCCCCAGTTGTATTTGTTGTTGTTGGTAACCTTAGTGTCTATAAACTTAAGATTATTTCCTAAGGTGATGGTGAAGGATGGGTCTCACTGTACCTGGAGCAAACGTCGACTAGAATCACTTGGACTCTCTGGGGGGTTCTCTTCACTTGAGATGGTTTTGTGAAGAAACTTGTGCCAGTCTATTTAATTAAGCAGGTTGTTGGGGTAACTGTTCCAATCGCCATTTCTGTATTAAAATTCTACGACGTTGGATTTCATCACCAACTAGTGTTTCTAGTATGGGAAGTTACTGTTTGTGTGTGGTTTGAGCTCTTAGATTTTTTAGGCGTGTGATTCAGTTGTTTGTTTCTTTAGATACTTTAGGTGCTTTTATTGAAATTTTCTTTGTTTGCGTGTGATTATTTTCATCCTACCCCAAGAGGTTATTATCCTTGATCAATCATGTCAAGATAGTAATCTATGTTTTCCCAATCACCGGAAACATTTTTATATGGCAGACCTACTATTCCTTTGGGGTACCAGTCACTTTTTGGTACTTTTTCAGGAGCAACTCCTTGACCTACTGAATATCAGTTATCACCTGGTAATAATGGAACTAAAACGTTGAACGCAGAGCAGATTTTTATGATGCCAGGTAATATTCCAAATCCTCAACCTCAAGGTAGTCAGTTACTGCCTGGGGGTCAACCTCAAGGTAATCAGTTACCTCCTGGGGGTCAACCCCAAGGTAGTCAGTTTCTGCCTGGAGGGCTACCTCAAGGTTTTCAACCTTCAGGACAGTACATACCCCAAGGTCAACCCCAGACTCAGTATATTCCTTAGGATGCTTATCAACCCCAGATTTAGTACGTGCCTCAGGGTTATCAACCTCAAGCTCAGTACCTATTTCAAGGTTTCCAGCCGCCTTCTGGTCAATCATTTTTACAAGGAGCTGGAAATGTACCTCCTAATTATCAACCCTACATTCAACCAGGTTATGGTCCTCCATATGCACAACCTTTTATGGGTCCCGGAATGAATATGGTGCGGGATCTGTCTCAAACTCAACAGACTTTACAACCTAATGTGCAACTATCAAGTCAACCTCGACAACTTTTGGTTTTTGGTCCAACCCAGCAACCTCTCCATCCTATGGTTCAAACCTTTGCACCTGGTTTAGTTCAGCAGCCTAGGCCTAGCTCACCTCAGACTTTGCCTCGAACTACTGCTGCAACTGCTGCAATTTCTGTTCAACCTACCACACCTATTTCTGGAGTATTTGTAGCTCTGGTTTCTACTATCCCTGCATCAATGCAAACTCCTCAAGTCTCTGTGCCACAGTCAGGACCTACAGTTCAAACTTCGGTCCATATTCCTGTAGGACAAGCTAGTCCAAGTACGATTGCCACAAGTCAACCACAATTCATTTATCAACCGTACCAGGGATAGCATCAATCCAGTCCTCCTGTACAAAACCCAGTTTATCATAATCAATCGTATCTTGGCTATACTTATCAACAGCCTCAACAACCCCAATTTGGTCCAGTTAATCCTAGTTTCTCGGGAGGTTATAACATTCCTAATGCAAATCCAAATCTAGGTTATCTTGGATATCCTCCTCCTGGAGCTGGTCTCATTACACAAGGTTTTCGTGACCCTAACCATTAGTTACCATTTATTGCAACTTTGGATTTACCTGATTTGTCGTGCCTTACAAATGATCTAGTTTATTATCTTTCGTATTGGCTGCCAATGCCTAATAAGTTGCCCAGTGATATCCCGAGATTCAAGGGTAAGTCAAGTGAGGATCCGTCAAGTCATGTTATGAATTATCACCTCTGGTGTGCATCTAATTCAATCGTTGATGATTCAATTCGATTGCGTCTTTTTCAAAGAACTCTTATTGTTCTTGCCGCCAAATGGTACATTGAGTTACCACGAGGCTCTTTTTATAATTTCAATTAGTTAGCCACTACTTTTTTAGCTCATTTTCAGTTGCTTGTCAGATACGACAATGGCACGGAACTGTTAACTTCACTAAAACAATCCACGTCCACATATATTTTTGATCATATTCATGAATGGTGACATAGAAGGCGTTTAGTGAAAGTTTTCATTTCAAGTCAAATTTTAGCGGAATGGTTCGTTAAATCATTGTTACCTAAAGTCACTGAAGAGCAAGTCATTGCTCAGGCTCAGTACCTTGACCTTGTTTATATGTAGTCAGGTCCTCTACACGAAAAAATCCCTAATATTCCAAAAACTATAGCTCCTTTAGGGTCTCATGCCGTTGATGGTATGATTGGTTCAGTTAGTATTAAAAGCAAGAAGAAATCTTCAAAGAATTCTTCCCCTACAATAACTTTACCTGTTTCCCCGAAAGGAGACTCTTCCGCTGAAGTTTCTGCCGACGTCCATGTCGTAGATTCATCTATGACCAAACCCAGTAGTAAAGAGAAGGGGAAGAACAAAAACATCAAAATTCAAAAGATAAAACAAATAAAAATGAATCTACTGACAAAAAACGAAAACCTTGCTATCCTTGTTTCATTTGTGACAAGGATCATTTTACCAAAGAATGCCCACATCGAGCAGAGGTTTCAAAAATCGTCAAAGGTTCTCAAACGCCTACTGTCTTAAAGGATCCTTTTCCTAATCAAGATAGTATGATGATCGGTTCTTCCTCAAATGCCTTAGAAGAACCCATTATGATGATGTCTCATGTCAAGATTGCGATGTGATCACAAGATTATGGTAGTAAAAATCCTGTTGATGGTAAAGAAGTAAAATATTCTAATTCAAACACATCAACTACGCCTCCTCCTGGTTCTGATCCACTACATATCAAGGAACCAAACCCTGACTTAATAATCAAATCACCTGCTAAAGGTATATTTCGGAAATCAGCTTTCAATCCACATGCGAGAGCTGCTCAGAATTATAACATTGTTGAAGACCTGGCCATTGCCCCTTCAACAATGTCAGCTTTGGAAGTGCTGCAATCATGCCCAACACAACGTAAATTACTATTGTCTGCTATTGGAGCTGTTGATATTTAGGATTCAAACCTAATAATCTTCGATTTAGAGGATAGTACACCCCGCCTTCCTCATCAAATGGCTTTCCAAATTCCAGTGTTAGTCAAAAACAGGCCTTGCTTTCGGACTGTGATTGATGAAGGGGCTTCTATGTGTCTTATGTCAATCCAGTGCTGGAGATCGCTCGGTTCTCCCACACTCAATCAGTCTCCAACAATTCTAAAGGCTTTTGATGCCCGAGGGTTCCATCCTTTTGGTATTTTGAAGGATTTACCTATAGGGGTCGAAGGCAAAATCGTAAATCTAGATGTGGAAGTACTTGATGCCCCTTTAGATTACAACCTTCTCTTGGGTCGTAGTTGGTCTTATGCTATGACTGCTATTGTTTCATCAGTCTTTCAGCTTATTAAGTTTCTGTTGGGTCCCTATAATACTAGTGATTACCCCATTACTATTGTAGTTGTACCCCTTATTAATATTGTTGTGCCCCTGTTGTCCCCATATTGTTATTACTGTGCCCCATAGAATCCCTCTATGTGTTATTTTTGTGGCTTTATATTATTATTGTTAGGTCGGCTGGCTTATATTGTGACTCCTTAGACTCCTATATATAGAAAGGAGGTTTTGTCATTTGAATCATCCAAGAATTGTTCATTTATGTAATGTAAAGGAGGTTTCCCCCTCGAAGAGGCTGAATTCTAAGGCGTTGATCTATCTTTTCTATCTTTTCTTGAGTTGGTTTCATAACATTTGGTAACAAAGCTTTGGATTCTAGGGTTTCGCTGCTCCAAACAGGTCATTGTGTCATTTTCGCTATAACTTTTTTTCTGCGATGTTTCAGAAGCTAAAACAAAAACCCATTTGAGAAAACATCACGTTAAATCTCAGGTTCGTATTTTAGAGCTTTTTGTGCTATATTTTCGGAGATATGATTTGAGGACGTTGGTCCTTTTGAAAAATCCTGAATTACATTCAAAATAGGTGACCTGGGGAAAATCATCATAACTTTCTCTCTGAGCATCAGATTAAAATTTCGTAAGAAGGTACAGAAAGAGGATGGACTGTAGTTTCTTGTATATATTTTTTAGAGCCAAAGGTCAAAACAGGGACACGTGGCATGTCGTACAAATTCGCTCTAATGAATTAGTGTATAATTAGGTCACTGTGGGAGATTTGGCATAGCTCTTCATTGGAGAATCCAATTGGGGTCAAATTGGTGGCATTAGAAAGAGAACATAGAGGGCTACCACAGATCACAATTTTAGAACTGGATGATCTAAAATTATAGAGATACATCAGAGGCAATATTGAGCTCCTATAAAGTGAAAAAAGGTGTGTATGTTTTTTTAAATGTTTGCTTAAGCTTGGTTTGAAAAATTATTTTGAAGGAATTCAGAGGGTATAGTAAAGCATTATTATTGGTAATTGATGCCCCAAGGAAAGAAAATGGAAACGCCTAGTAGGCGACCTGAAAGCTCTAGCATGACTCATGAAGAAGAGGAAGAAATGCAACATGATATATCAAAATTACGAGACCAAGTGCAACAAGTGTCACTTGCACAAAAAGGAACAGAATCTAAGATGGATTGTTAA
>APFE031361695.1:944-22349 GCA_000404065.3 Pinus taeda | reverse complement strand
GTTAAGGCTTGAAATTTGTTTCGGACATTAGTCTTGGCTAATCCTTGTCTTTTATCAGCTTGGTAGGTTTTATCTCAATGTCATATTCAAGAATGTTGGCAATCCACTTGCCTCTTTTGCCTTCTAGTCCCTCTTGGGTTAATATATCTTTTACGACAGAGTTTGGGACATAAGCGATCACATGGGAGTATAAGATGGAAATTCTGAAATCTTTGATGGCCTTTACCAGGGCATAAGCCTACTTTTCCATGATTTGATATTTCAAGGGTGCATCTCTTAAAGCTCGGTTGAAGAAAGCAATTGGCTTTTCATTATCTTGATCATCCTTTTGCAAAAGAACAATGGCTATAGTGTGCTCAGATGCAAAGGAAAAGATGATGAAATCTTTGTCGAATTGTGGGTTGGTGAGGACAGGCGTTTGAGTCAAGGCAGTTTTGATGCTCTTAAAATCTTGTTTGGTCTCATGAGACCATTTTACCTTTGCATCCTTCTTTAACATATTGCTCAATAGCCTCATTAGCTCAGCTAGGTTTGGGATAAACCTCCTTAGGAAATTGATCTTTCCAAGGAATGCTTGCAGCTCTTTTATGTTTCTTGGATATGGAATTTGGAGAATAGCTTGAATTCGTTCAGGATCAATTCTAATCCCATCTTTTGATATGATATGGCCTAGGAGCTTGCCTTCCTCAAGGGCAAACAGGGACTTCTTAGGGTTCAAGGAAATGCCATATTTCCTACATGTCATGAAAATTTGCCTTAGATGCTTAAGGTGCTCTTGGTCAGATTTGGAGAAAGGGGTTAGGTCATCAAGGTAAACAACAAGGAAATCATGTATCTCCTTGGCAAATGCAATATCCATTGCCCTTTGAAAGGTAGCACTAGCATTCTTTAGCCCGAAAGGCATTTTAACATATTTAAATGTTCCCCACGGTGTGGTAAAGGCTATCTTGTCTTGGTCATCCGGGTGAACAAGTATCTGATTAAATCCTGAAAATCCATCTAGTAAAGAAATTCTAGACGAACCCACTACTCTTTTTAAGATATGGTCCATTTTGGGCAAAGGGTAGTGGTATTTTAGAGAGACCTGGTTTAAATTTCCCAAGTCTACACACAGTTTGATCTCTCCTGTTTTCTTTCTTGTGGGAACTAAGTTGGATACCCATTCAGAAATCTGATGGGTGCAATGATACCTACTTCAAACATTTTCTTTATTTCTTTCTCAATGAGAGGAAGAAGCACGGGGTTGATTCTTCTAAGTTTCTGTTTGAACGGTTTTTGATTTGGCTTTAAAGGAATGGTGTGTTGAATTACTGAGGTGTCATAGGACTTCAAGTCCTTATAACTCCAAGCGAATACATCTTGGAATTCTTTGAACAGATTGACATATTTTGGTTTTTGATCAAGAGGCAAATTTTTGGATAATTTAATCACTTTAGGCTTGTCTGTTGTTCCTATGTTATGTTCTTCAATAGCTGCATTTATAGGCTCCATTTTCGGTTTCTTGGGAACATCATTATCATCAAACATGTCTTCTAATGGAGTTAGTCCAACAGGCAAAAAGTTATCCTTTAGGTCAATGAACTCATCCTCATTTTTGGTTGTTTCTTCTAAATGCATATTTCTCATCTTTTGTATGTTTGCCTTGTCAAAAACAGTTGGGTTAAGGATCTGTTTAGTTGTTGTAGCTGTTACAGCCTACTGATTTTCTTTTGTTAGCTGTTGGGAATCGTTTATGGCATCCATATCAATATTCGTATTCGAAAATTCGCCCTCAAGGGTGAGGAAATTGTTAATCTGCGCATCATTTTGAAATACTTGCTAATCTTTAACATTGTTAGGGACCGAGGGTCTATGTTTTATCTCAGCAGTGAAATGGTGGTTTGGCTCAAAGGGAAGCTTGCATGTACTAGCAAAGGTTGCTAGGTTGTGAGCATGAATATTATGATCTCTTGAAATTTTGGCAAGCTTGGATTCATTGAAAGACCTGAGTATTTCTGTGGCAGCAGTCCTATAAGCTCTAATTCTATTGTCATTGGTAACAAAGTTGCCTTTCATTTGTTGTATGATTAAATCGGAGTCGCCTAGTATGGACAATTTTGTAGCTCCTAGGGCTTTGATCGATTTAAGGCCTAAGAGGAGAGCCTCATACTCTGCCATGTTATTAGTACATCTGAAATTTAACCTATAGGCATGGCCTTCTGCGTGATTGTCATGTGTATTGTGAATCCACACCCCTGCCCCTTCTCCTAACTTGTTGACTGAACCATCAAACTCTAGATACCATGTAATTTCCTGTTTATGATTGGTGTCAGGAGCTTCAGTTATTTGAAGGTTGGGCGGACTTACATTTTCTATTTCGGGAGGTTCTTCTTGTTTGTTCGTTTCCTTGACTGTTGTGACAATTTCATGGGTATTGGTAACCGATTCCTCATTGATGCATGTTTCTTGCTCTAAGGCTGAAGTCTTCTCATCAGTTAAAATATTTGTTTCATCATTGAATAAAATAAAAGAATCCATATCAGAATGGATTCCGTAAATTGGAAAATTTTGGGGCTTTTCCTCACTACTTACCACATACTTCATCAGTGTTTCTCGGTAGAGTCTCTTTGGTTTCCCAAAGACAGATATAGTGGCATAAGAGAGGTTGAGTTGAAGGGATCCTTGCAGTTTTGCTCCCCATGATCTTGATAGGAGCATACCATACTTTGCGCGAATGTCAGCAACTACTACGTTCATTAGGATTGTCTTGTTGGGAAATTGGACTAAAGACACACAAAGGTCTTTGATCAAGTCTAAACATTTGACTTGGCTAGAGTCAAAGGAATATAGATCTTTGTAAGGTCTTGTGACATCAAGGTTTAGCTTTTCCATCACAGCTTTGGGCATAAGGTTATGTGAGGCACCTGAGTCAAACATAGCATTGTGCAGGATTTTGTCATGTATGTGCAGGCTGACATAAAAGGGTGGAACAGGTCCATATGTGGATTTCCCATTAACTTCTGGGCCAAATAGTAGCTCAGGGGTATCATCTAAAACATTTATATCATCCCTGACCTGTGGCAGTTAAAGTGACCTTTGAATTTGTTGCCTATAGACACCATGCTTGGCAAGTTCAGAGAGGGGGATAGATATTTTAACTTTACCAATCTTTGTTTCTAAGTTAAATGGTTTCTCCAGCGGAATCCTTGCATTCGCAGAAGCAATTTTTTCCTTGTCAAAAATGTTTTCTGTGTTTTCTTGGTGAATGTATGCATTATAATGAATGAAAGCTTGTGTTTTGTCTGCTTTGGGGAGATTTTTGGGAATGCTGCTCTCATCTTCTTTTGAGGAAGAAGGAGGCAGAGGCTGGTCAACAGGAGGCTGCATGTCTGTTATGTCTTCTACAGCCACTTTGTGCGGGTTTGGGATAGAAATATCAACTGGTTGAGTTATGGTGACCTTGTCTTTAATTTTGTTTAGCTGTTTGTTGTCCTTTGTTTTTTTAGGTGCAGGGACATCAATGGTCCTTGTTCTCAACTTATATTGTTTGTGTACCTCATATACAACAGTGTCATAACCTTGTTTGAAATCAAAAGACTCACCGGACTTAGTTTGAAATTGGTTTGTGTCATGATGGTCTTGGTCTTCTTGAGTAAGAAAAGTATGTTGCTCATTTTTTTAATCTAACAAATTCATGTGAGTCTCATCCATTGGCTCACTGGATGTGGATGCCTCCGCATAATTTTCTTGGAAAGGAGGCCTAATATCATGGTCGGGACTAGCCCTTCCAGCATTTGGGTTTTGGGTTTTTCTGAAATTTGGATTCCTTATGGCATTGGGTTGTTGTCCTTCCCATGAAGTTTTCCTCTCGACATTTTTTACTCTGTCTCCCAGCCTATGGATGCCACTAATAATAGCATCTAGCTTCTGATCGAAGATTGAGGGTTCTTCCTTGAAGGTTGATCTTCTCCCAGTTCTGGCTCTGTTCCTTTTGGCAATTAAATTTGCCTCCACACTAACAGCAATGTTTTACATTTCTGCAAGGCTTTGGGGGGCTCTTTCCCTTAACTGATAAGCCATTTCAGCATCAAAACCATCAGGGAATTTGTACAATGCAAGGTCGGGTGAGGTCTTAGATTCTGTGGTATTGCATTATAAACATTGTTAAATCTTGCACAGTAGTCCAAGACAGTCTCTTGAGGGCCTCTTTTGATGTATCATACTCAGATAGTATGTGCAGGGGGTCTTTCTTTTTCTCCCATCTGTTGATAAATGACTGGTATAAGGCTTCGAGGTCTCCTATGGAAGTGGCTCGAAGTGCTCTAAACCAAGTCCTAACGTCGCCTGTTAGACTTTGAACGAAAATTTTCATTCTCACACTATCATCATCGATTTCATAACTCTCAAAGTAATCTTGCATTTTCTTTGTATGTTGGAGGGCTCTGCAGGCACTTGTGCCATCAAAATATATTATTTTGGTCTGATAATCATGAGGCATAGCCCCGGGATTTGTAGGTAAGTTTAAAGGTGCATATCTGTTAGCCATGTTGACAGGGATGAGTGGAACAACAGGGGTAACTGGGATAATAGGAACAACTGGGGTAGAAGGGGTAGTAGTGGTAGTATGAGTTAAGGATGGAGGTGTAGAAGAGTTGCTTGGAGAAGTGGATGATGAACAAGGGGAAGAAGGGTTTGAATGGAACAAAACTTTAACAGGGGTTGGAACACCGCTTGGCTAGACTGTTTCAGGACTAGAAGCGGTGGGGTCTTCTTTTTGCTTTTGTTTTCTAATGATCTTAGGGATTAAGTTCGGATTTTCAAAAGTAGCTGGGAAATTAGGATCAGGGTTTGATCTTATATATCGTGTTTGATTTTTAAGAGCCAGCTTCTGATCTATTTTTTGGGAATTTTTCTAAAACACAGGTCCATCGAGATTTTTAAAGGTCGGTTTCTTCCTCTGTGGGGCTGCAGACTGGTTTTCTGAGATTATCTAAGGATTCCCCAGTGGAGTCGCCATTATGTTATCACTCAGGTTGTCCCTAAGCTCCTGAAGGGATACGTCTGAGGTAACCACAAACCAATATTTGGATTGCAGGTTCTAGCCCACCTGCAATCAGAGAGGGCTCTCTCTTAATGATTTAGCTTTGTTGATGAAGATTTTAGGCTAGCTGTTGGGTTCAGTGGGTTTTATTTAAGTTTGGATGGAAGTTTAGATGGAGGGAAGATATCTTCAAGCGGAGAGGCAAGGCATAGAGCAGAAAGTTTCAAACCATTGGGCGTGGAGTCAAGGAGTTAGACTGCTGGTGCGTTTTCTTGGTCACAAGACAAATATGAAGCAAGGTAGTTGTATATAACACAATCTTCAGGCTAAAGAGATGAAATGAAAACTAAGGAATGAGAGGCAATAAAGAATCTCTCAATCTACTCAACAGAGGGAAAAAAATGAACTGTATCCAGGAGCAGTTAAGAATTCATGGATAACTGTCATACATGATGAATTAGGGAAAATATGAGCCAAGTGGAATCCATATTTATGCCTAAAGCAGATGAAAACATGAAGAAACAGCAGAAATCGAGCATAGAGTGTATTTAAACAAATTCTAAGCTAATCTTTCTTTCCGCTGTTTTAGAGCGTAATTCATGAGTGAAAACAGAGATAAGAAGTTCTTATTGAGTTATGCAACAACGCAAGAATTTCACAGTCAATCTTCAACCATTTAAACACAACAACATTTCATTCTCCATGCTTGTAAGCAATCTATGATTATAGAAAATTTTCTGGCATACAGTGCGAGTCTCCCTCAGAGCCTATCGTCCTAAAATTATAAAAAAACAACCAACCAACCCCTACTCCCTTTTTTAGGGTGGTCTATATAAGCAAAATATCTAGAGTTATTTATTACAACTGACCTAAACCGATCTGTGGGAAAGCTTTCTAAAACCTAATATATGCTGGAATTAAATGCAAGTAAGTCCTTTTTGGGCTGCGCCAGAGGCAGCTGGATCAAAGTGAGTTGATGTGGTGTCCTCTGTGACTTGGTGCAGTGGTTCTGTAATAACTGTGCATTGAGTTTTGATCCACCGATCGTTATGAGAGTTAATGTGCAGTCACTGAGATTTGAAACTTTAAATGTCTTCACCTGTTTTCTTTGACTTTGTTGGAGAGTCTTTAATTTTCACCTGCTTTTGGGCTGCTGAAAGATTTTTCCTGATACACTTTGCCGCTACATTGATAGTCTCCACCGCTTCCTGATACTCTTTCACATGGTTTTTAGCTGCATATTTGATATGATACTCTTTAACCTCTGATCCTAGTCTCAATCTGTCTTTTAATGCGTTCAAAACTGCAAAATCAGGCTTTTTCGGGCTCTTTCGGTGCAAAAATGGCCGAGGAATCAAAAGATTCCCTAAATATTCTCTTCTTTGGCCTATTTCCCGTAGCGAGCATCGAAAACTCCCTCTGTTTTTCATTCCGGAGCTCCGAAGCTTGACTTTTTCGCTTACGCGTTTTTTCCATTTGTTGGCTGCTGATGTCAGCATGACGTCAGTGGTACGGCGGATGACGTCAGCATGGTGTCAACAGTGGGGTCCTCTGGTACGTATGTGACGTTACCATGCTAACGTCAGCAAGGTGACGTGGCAGTACGGCGGGTTGACATGGTAGGGACACATGGAGGGGTGGCGTGGCACTCCTGTTACGCAAGGGGAGGGCGGTTTTGGAGTTCATCGGACCGCCTTTGGTACGAAGGTGGTTTTGGTCAGGGGCGGCCCGATGCAATGGGAAGCCGCCAACTGTCCCAGTGTACGATGATAACACCGTCGGACATCGGGTGCTAACGTACCCATACAAGAGGGCGCCCGATATGAGTAATCGCCGTCAGATCTGGGGGAGGTGATCAGATGGTGGACAGGAGGCGAAGAAGCACGGAGTTTAGTATAAGTGCGCACGCGTTAATTTTTAATTTTTCGCGGCGCGGTTGGGTTTAGACTTTAGGAAAAGATGTGATGTGCTTTTGGTGCGTTGGTTATTTATTAACCAAATATTAATAAATTCCAAAGATAATGCGCAGTGGGGGGGTTGGTTTATGCATTTGGAGAGGGGCTCTATGTGTTTTGGAAGGAGTCCAAACACTAGGGAAGGAGAATAATGCAGATGATGGAGGCTCTTATTAAGGTCTAGGTGACTTAGTAATTCTAAAGGAGATATTTATGGTTATATTTCAACCAGAGGAAGGGGATATTTACATAGGGGAATTATTAACATAGTTTTAATAGGGGGAAGGGAAAACATATAGGGATTTACATAATAATGTCAAGAGTTAATATGAAAATGATAAGAAAGCGCTAAGTTTGGGAGATCTTAGGTTGTGAAGGGGAAATATAACTTTTGTAAAGAAAGTATGGACCTTCCTTGAGTAAAGCAGATCTTTACCAAGGCTAATGACATGGAAAATGATGAAACTAAGAGATATCAAGCAGATCTTGACCTCTTTTGGGGAAGTTAGTGAATGAATTAGGGAAGAAGAAGAAGGGGAAGTTAGTTATGCCTGATTTGAGCTCCTCCATATGAAACTGCCTAATGATTGTGACCTGAGTATATATGATACTTGAAAACATGAAATTGATCAAAAATCAACATTCTGCAACCCCAAAACTACCTACCCAGTCTACTTACCTAACATTTTTTCTTCTTTTTGGTTCGGGTGCACTTAGACTTGCAGACCCAGCTTTTCCACTTTTTTTTTTTATGTCTTCCTATCTACAAACTACCCTTATTTCTTCCAAGGGCCCAGATTAAGCAGTTGGGCTCCTTTGATTCTCTACCTATCTAAGAATCTGCCAAGATTGAGCTGTTTGGACAGTTTTTTCATTCTCTATATTCTAAAACAAGAAATTGAAACCTAGGGAGACCAAGATTAAACTGTTTGGACCTCCCTTTAGATGAAAACTTTACAAAAATGGAATAACTCTTCAAAACAAGAATGCAGCAGATGAAATTTGACTAGCACTCTTTCATGGCCTCTTTCTTTGGTGTCTGTCAAGAAATATGGAGCATTGGAGCATGCAAAGTATGACATATTTGGCCTGCAAAAATGTCAATCATGAAATATGAGTAACCTGCTGCAGCAGGAGGCTAACAGGATCCATCTCAAATTCAACAGACTATGCAACCTAAAGTGCAGTTATCAAGTCAACCTAGACAACCTTCGATTACTGGTCCAACTCAGCAACCTGTCTAGCCTACTGTTCAAACTTTTGCACCTGGTTCAGTTCAGCGGTCTGGGCCTAGTTCACCTCGGACTCCGACTCAAACTACTGTTGCAACTACTGTAGCCTCTGTTCAATCCACACCTATTTTTGGAGTATTGGTAGCTCCGGTTTCTACTGTTCCTGTATGAGTGCAAACTCCTCAAGCCTCTTTACCATAGTCAGGGCCCACAGTTCAGACTTCGGTCCAGATGCCTACAGGACAAGCTGGTTCAAGTAGAGTTGTCACAAGTCAACCACAATTTACTTATCAACCGTACCAGGGAAAGTACCAATTCTGTCCTACTGTACAAAACCCAGTCTGTCAGTATCAACCGTACCCTGGCTATACTTATCAGCAGCCTCAGCAACCCCAGTTTGGTCCAGTTAATCCTGGTTTCCCAGGAGGTTATAATATTCCTAATGTAAATCCAATTCCAGGTTATCCTGGATATCCTCCTCCTGGGGCTGGTCTTGTTACCCAAGGTTTTCAAGACCCAAACCATCAGTTGCCATTTATTGCAACTTTGGATTTCCCTGACTTGTTGTGCCTTATGAATGATCCGATTTATTATCTTCCGTATTGACCGCTAATGCCTAATAAGTTTCCCAGTGATATCCCAAAGTTTGAAGGTAAGTCAGGAGAGGATCCGTTAAATCATGTGATGACTTATCACCTCTGGGGTGCATCTAATTCCATTATTGATGATTCAATTCACTTATGTCTTTTTCAATGCACTCTGATTGGTCTTGTTGCCAAATGGTACATTGAGTTACCATGAGGCTATTTTTATAATTTTAGTAAGTTAGCCACTTCTTTCTTAACTCATTTTCAGTTGCCTCTCAGATACGACAATGACACATAATTATTAACTTCATTAAAAAAATCGACGTCCACATATATTTCTAATCATATTCATGAATGGCGACGTAGAAGGCGTTTGGTGAAAGTTTTTATTCCGGATCAAATTTTACCAGAATGGTTTGTAAAATCATTATTACCTAAAATCACTGAAGATGTAGCTAAGGCAAGAGTAGTTACTGAAGAGCAAGTAATTGCTCAGGCTCAGTACCTTGACCTCGTTTATACGCAGTCAGGTACTTTACATGAAAAAATCCCCGACCTTCCGAAACACAATCAAATAAATGCAGCTCCTTCAGGGTCTTATGCCGATGATGGTATGATTGGTTCAGTTAGTACTAAAAGCAAGAAGAAATCTTCAAAGAATTCTTCTCCTATTATAACTTTACTAGATTCCCCGACAGGAGACTCTTTCACTGAAATTCCTGCCGATATCCATGTCGTAGAATCATCCACGGCTAAATCAAAATCCGGTGGTAAAAAGAAGGGTGTTAGAGTCGGTCTTTTCACTCCTCCATCAGAGATCAAAACTCTTTCCGCATTTCATTTTTAGGTGTCTCGCTCCATTCACCTCAGCTGCATTCCGCTAGGGGCATGCCATAATCTGATGGAAAAGGTCTTGGTTAGTCATTTCCCCTCATGTCTGGCACCTGCTGGCTTAGGTCTTTTGTCAATGTTCAGTAAAGTCCATGACAGTCAATTTTCGATCCTTTAATGGACAAGAGTCATTTTCAGTCATTAGGTCTAGGGATTAGTCAATTTGGTCTTCAACCATGTCCAATAAAGCCATGCAGACTAGAGGGAGGCCCTTACAAAGTTATGATTCAGAGATTTTCATCGTCATGTTGACAGATTACCATTGTTCTTCAAAACTCTGTTTTGAAGAAAAGTCAAATAGTGTGTCATTTGTGATAATTTTCAAAAAAGTCGCGAGTTGATTTCTTCAGGTACAGTCATGGTTTCCTTGGCCAAATGCCATGTCATGCGACCCCTGCGAAAGTGCCAAAAAATTTCATCATTCTAGCTAAAAATTCAAAGGAAAAAGTGAAATTCAATGTTGCATTAACTTAGTGAAAAGAGCCAAAATGAAACATTAGCAAAGTGGGTTTTTGAAGAAGAAAAAATTTAACCCATGATTCCCAATGTCTTTAAAAAGGATTTTCACAAGAAAACAAAGTCACTGGGCAACTCAAGGTTATAGAGAAGCATTGCAAAGTCATTGGGAGAGCAAAGTGCGTGTTTGGAGTGAGATTGGAGGCGTTTTCCAGAGCGCGGTGCACACACAGAGGGGTGCGGCGCACATAGAGAGCGCAGCGCACACAACGCCACCCCACAGTGTAAAGTTTATATGGGCGCGGTGCACACATAGAGTGCGACGCACTGGGTTTGTTGTGCGGCACACACCCACAAAGGCCCAAAACTTGTTCCAAATTGCATCAAGTCGCCTTTGAAACCCCTCAAATCGACAGGTAGTCTCTAAATCTTGGTGGCTCATGTATTTTTGTGAAGGTTATGGTGGTTCATGGCTATGTATAATTGCAACAAAAACTCATAAAACCTACCACTAGAAAACATCAAAGCCATGGTTGCTAGGGTTGTGAACTTGTGGTATTGATGCCAAGGCTCCCCTTTCACCTCTCATTGTTTCACTCCTTTCCATTGTTCCCTTCCCCCCTATCCCATTTTTCTCTATTTTCCCTACCCTAAAACACTACTAAACCCATATTCCCTATCCCTCCACTCATTGGTCAATGTAAACCCCAAAACCCTACCTTATAACACCCCCAAACCCTCCTACATATCCCTAAACAACATTTTCCCCATAACCCCTATTCCCATCATATTATTCCTCTCGTAACACTCCCTTTTTGCATTGTTCCCCTTGGTGGAAGATATCACAACAACACCTAGTTTCATACCACCATCAAAGGGCAGCCCAAGTATAGTACACACACAACAGTCATGGCATCTGAGCATTCATCAAAGTATGAGATGGAAACACAAAATGATTCATCCTCGGAAGAACAGGCTCCCCGGAGACATCACAAAAGTGGCAAACATGTTAGGGATGAGCCAACCACCCTCACAGAACTGCAAGCCTACCCTCTTGCTATGTCATGCTTCCAGCATCTATCATGTTTCGAGTTTTGTCAAAGGGTGGCTAATGTTAGAGTTCATCATGAGTTGGTCAGTCTTTTTGTGCTTCACCTACATGAAGGTCACTCTATCTTGGCCGGGGTCACCTTCACATTGACACCCGAAACTATCTCATTAGCAACCGGCATACCAAACGTTGGAGAACAGTGGAACAAGAAACAAAAGGTGGATCGGCAGCATTATGAGACTTACATTAAGGCCAGTTTCTTGAGGCAGCTCACAAGAGTCTTTCCATTCAGATATTTGAAAGATGAATATGCTCCACTCATGAAGTTGATCATGAAGTACTTTAGCTGTGAGGGGAGGTTCTCTCGTCTATATGCCTATCACATCATGTTGCTCATGCACTTTACCAGGGTATGGATGATGAACCTCCCATTTTTCATTTGCAGGAACATAGAGAGGATGAACACCTTCATGCAGCACAAGACCCCTCAGCAGCAACTTAATAGTGTTTATCACTTTGCTCTTATCCGTATTTTGGTGGATCATCAGTTGGGATTGCAAGGCATTACTTGGGATGACTTCATCTCCCGTGACCTCTTCAGCACTTCACAGGTATTATCGGAGGTTGAGCATGAGATAGGTGGTTCTTTCCATCAGTATGAGCGCCATGAGACCACTACTATGCCAGTATTCATCACATATCAGAGAAGCAGTAGGCATTTGTTTGCAGCAGCAAAGCGAGTGTTATCTCCACCCGGGGCGGAAGGGCCCTCGCTTCTGAGATTGGCAACAGAGGTAAAGGACAAGGGCAAGAGGCCTGTGCATGACGAGGTGCCATCAGGTGAACAAGAGGCCGACTTCATCCTCATTCATGATGATGATGCAGATGAGGAGAGTGCCAAACTTAGGAGGACCATCCAGGAGCAGAAAACGGATATCCAAGACTTGTCACTCAATTTGGAGAGGGCCAAATGGATTATCAGGTATTTGGAGCAGAGGAACAAAGAACTTGAGGACCAGCATGAGATCATGGAGCTACAAAGCATCCATGAGAATCGACAAGCTGCCCAACATAGGAGGATTGAGCTCACTCCCTTAGAGCAAGAGATTAACAATGACCGAGAGTCTTGGATCGAGCATATCAACATCCACCTTGAGATACTACTGGAGAATGCCAACAAGGACCAAACCATACTGAGGCAAAGGGTTTATCATTACAAGGCATGGAACATGAGTTCAAAGGCTCGGATAAGGAGTCTGAAGGCAAAATTGAGCAAAGCGAGAAAGAGGAAAAAGAGGAAAAAAGAGAAATATTGGCTTCGAATCTTGGCTAAAGCCTCTGTGGCCCAGCATAGTACCTCTTAGAGAACCTCCAGCCCAAATTTCAAGAAATTTGGGGCAATTTTGGTCACAACGCAGGTTTTTTCTCCCTGTGCGTCGTGCCACTGGCAGGGCGCTTAGGATTGGGAGCTCCAAATCACAAATGGCTTGCATTTTTGGATTCATCATGAAAAATCACGACCACTGGTGCATGGACAAGAAATTTGGGCATGATTTGAGCCTCCAGTAGGTCAAAAACACTCAAAACATGACCTCTCTGTCCCTATTTTGACACACAGGAAGCAGTCTTGGGAGAATGAAGATTTGGAGGGGCAAATGAGCACCAAATTCAGAAATTCCACTTGGGTTGGAAAGTAGGTAGGTCAGGATTTCCAACAAGCACACTTTGGCACAATTTGGACTCCTGCAGGTACCTCAAAACAACCTCCAAAGTGGTGCGGCGCATATAGATTTGGGCGCGGCGCATGTAGAGAAAAAGGCCAAATCACTTCCGCTTCGCAACATTTCGATTCTCGACTTTCTCCAAGTGGGCCCGCTCATCTACACTTCACGTTTTTTGGCACCTAAGGCAAAATTTAAAGTATTTTCACTAGAGGATGGCTTCTATCCAAGTGGCAAAGGAAGGCGAGCAGTCACCCAAGCCATTTGTCATTTTTGTAACGTTGCAACCTATACTAATGCTTGGCTTTCCACTTCCACTTGTAATGAATTCAAAAAACTCCCCAATCTTGGGTCATTCTATTTCCTCATGGCATAGTCTATTTATTGTATGAAAACCATTTGCAAAGGGTTGGTTGATTGTAATTTCTGGGAGACTGTGGGAAGAGAAACTCAATTCTTCATTGTAAATTTGACACAGAGGATTAATGAAAGGCAACGGCTCTGTTTCATGAGATTCATGTGGTTGTGAGTGTAGCAAATGTGTCTCTTTATGTTTCATATGTATTTCGTTATGTTTCATAGTTCATTTCATCTTCATTTCCAGTGAAATTTTCTAAGTAAGATAAGGTAGAATTCATATTTATTGCTCCGCCTGTGGGAAAGTTTCACGTATGTGTTCTTCTTCTGTTGAAATTGATTCATGTGTTTATGCCCTTTTCACCCTCCTAAACAATATTTCCGTTCCACATTACTTCAAATTTAATGACTAGACTTTCCACCTATCTTGCCTCAAGAAGTAATCTGTGCCTTTGTGTTAAATTCTCTGCTCATTGCTGTTCGTTGGTCCCATACATCCTAGAAACCCAATCATTCATAAAAATATGTTTCTTGTATCCATATTTGTTTACTAGCCTAAAATCAATGTTTCACTGTAAGTCATCTCACGCCATATCGTTTATCCATTCACTGAGCGTGACTCAGAGAGAGGCCTCTCCTGTTCTGGTAGGGCTAGCTGGGCTAGCTACCAGACTGAGCGTGGTTTGTGGTTACCCTGAATTTTGCCTTCCTTCAGCCTAAGGCAGATTTAGTTGCTAACAAAGGGGAAGAAGAAAAAGAAACAAAACTCAAAAGAGAAAATAGATAAAAATGAATCTACTGACGAGAAACGTAAACCTTGCTATCCTTGTCTCATTTGTGATGAGGAACATTTTACAAGAGAATGCCTACATCGAGTAGAGGTTTCAAAAATCGTCAAAGGTTCTCAAACGCCTATTGCCTTGAAGGATCCTTTTCCTAATCAAGATAGTAAGATGATTCGTTCTTCCACAAATGCCTTAGAAGAACCCATTATGGTGATGTCTCATGTCAGGATTGTGACGTGATCACAAGATTATGGTAGTAAAAATCTTGTTGGTGGTAAAGAAGCAGAATATTCTAGTTCAAACCCATCAACTACAACTCCTCCTAGTTCTGATCCACTACAGATCAAGAAACCTAACCCTGACTTAGTAATCAAACCACCTGCTAAAGGTATACTTCGGAAGTCAGCTTTTAATCCACATGCGAGAGCTACTCAGAATTATAACATTGTTGAAGACTTAGTTATTTCCCCTTAAGCAATGTCGGCTTTGGAGGTGCTGCAATAATGCCCAACACAACGTAAATTACTAGTGTCTGTTATAGGAGCTATTGATATTCAAGATTTGAACCAAATAATCTTCAATTTAGAGAATAGTACACTCTGCCTACCTCATCAAATGGATTTCCAGATTCCAGTGTTAGTCAAAAACAGACCTTGCTTTCGGACTGTGATTGATGAGGGAGCTTCTACGTGCATTATGTTGATCCAATGTTGGAGATTGCTTGGTTCTCCTACACTCAATCAGTCTTTGATGATTCTAAATGATTTTGATGGCTGAGGGTTCCATCCTTTTGGCATTTTGTAGGATTTACCTATAGGGGTTGAAGGCAAAACTGTAAATCTAGATGTGGAAGTGGTTGATGCCCCTTTAGATTACAACCTTCTCTTGGGTCGCAGTTGGTCTTATGCTATGACTCTTATTGTTTCATCAGTCTTTCGGCTTATCAAGTTTCCTCATAACGAAAAGATCATTACAATAGACTAGCTGACCTATTTTTCATCTGACCCAGCCTCTTTAGATAGTATTCAGCATGACGGTAAAACAAATATCCCTTACAGGGATGTTGGGGTAGGTTTGATTAAAGATTCTTGTTTACTAGGAACTTTTTCCTTCCCTCCTCCTCACATATCCCCTTCTATTGCAACTATTCATATGATATCATCGAACACTATTTCTTTTGATGATCCTTGGATCGTACCTTCCAATTCTGAGGTGGATTCATTTGGTAACGTGATGCCTTTGAGTCCCTTTCAAATTGCATATTAGGATTTACAGTCATTTTCTAACTCTTGTTCAATTGGAACTGATCCAATGAATGTGGTCCATGGGGAATCACTTTCAATATCAACCTTAGCCTCAACAACATTTTCTGATCCTGTTCATACAAATGAGCAAATTCGTGAACTTATGTTTGTTGATGATTTACCATGGGAAGATCTTCATCATCGATCTTCATTTTTACCTGAGCTTGATCATTTTGAAAATGATTTTTCAGCTATTTTTAACACTGACTATGTCAAAGAACCACATAATCCATGGCAACATCCTGATTTTAAGTTAAATTTGGGAAATATCTCTCGAACGGTTCCTATTGACATTTCAGTTAAACCCGGAATTATTGAAAACATTCATATAGTTGTTTCATGTACGAACGATGAAATCCAAACATATAAATCCCTATTTCAAGAATTCTGCGACGTGTTTGCCTGGTCATATGAAGAAATTCCAGGAATCGATCCATCAATTGTTGTCCATGAAATTAAAACTTACCTGGATGCTAAACCTGTCTGGCAACGTTTGCGTCAGATACATCCAAGAAAAATTGCTACTATTAAAGCTGAAGTTGAGAAATTACTTCGAGCAGGTCTCATATATCCAATTCCCTTAACGGATTGGGTATCGAATATTGTTCATGTTAACAAAAAGCAAGGAACGATAAGAATATGTATCGATTATAGGGATACTAATTGAGCTTGTCCTAAAGACAATTATCCAACCACCTATATCGATCAAATTATTGATGATTGTGCCAGTAGTGAAAAGTTCTCCTTTATGGATGGTTTTTCCGGTTACAATCAAATCAACATACTCCCTGCTAATCAACCTAAAATGGCTTTCATTTGTCCATGGGGGACATTTTCTTATTGAAAATTACCTTTTGGATTGAAGAACACTGGAGCAACATTTCAAAGGGCTATGTCTTACGCATTTCATGACATCAAGCACATTGTGCAGCCTTATCTCGATGATTTACCTGCCCATTCATTACGTAGAGCTGATCATCTCACTCATTTACAAGCAATCTTTATGACATGTAGGCATTATCGAATTAGGCTGAATCCACACAAATGTGTATTCTGTGTAGAAACGGGTTGTTTACTGGGATTTGTTTTTTCAAAAGGCAACATTCGTGTCAATCCCTCGAAGGTTGAAGCTATCGTTAAATTACCTCCTCCTTCGACTCTTCACCAACTCCAAAGTTTGCAGGGGAAAGCAAACTTTTTACGTCGTTTCATTCCTAACTATGCCAAGGTAACGCAAGGTTTTACCAGGTTGTTGAAATAGAATGTTGCATTCTTTTGGGATGAGATAGCTGACAAATCTTTTGATGCACTTAAACACGTGTTGATCCATGCATCGCTATTGCATCCTCCCAATTACAACCAGGATTAATTTTTGTACCTCACCGCTTCTCATTCCACCATTGGGATGGTTTTAGTTCAGGAAGATGAATTCAATATGAACATGTGATTTACTATCTTAGTCAAACTCTGCACCCGACCGAGATTAAATATTTGCATGTGGAGAAATTGGCCTTGGTAGCTATTCAAGCTGTCCAAAGATTTCATCACTACATCTTATTATGCAAAACCACGGTAATTTCTGACTGTAACCCTATGATGTATATTTTGACCAAACAATTGCTAGGGGGCAAGTATTCCAAATGGATAGTTATCCTACAGGAATTTGACTTGGAATTTAGAAAATACAAGGCAAACAAATCTTTGGTTTTTGCGGAACTCATATGTGACTTCCCGCATACTGATACCGAAACTGTGGCGAAAGAGCCCATTGCGGATGAATCCTTATTTCTTATCAGTACTCTTGATCAATGGTATGGAGATATTATTGTTTATCTCCAAACCCAATCATTTCGGCCTGAAATCTCACGATCTCAGCAATGCAAAATACGTTTCCAATTCCAACAATACAATATTATTGGAAATACACTCTATCGTCGTGGGGCGGATTCTGTTTTCCGACGTTATCTAACTCATGAAGAAGCTGAAAAGATTCTGAATGAATATCACTCTTGAGCATGTGGTGGTCACATGTTTGGGTATGCCACAGCCCAAAAGATATTGCGTGCTGGTTAGTTCTGGCCATCCTTATTCAAAGATTGTATCTATGCAGTCTGGAAATGCCACAATTGTCAAATTTTTGATCATAAGATGCGTGCTCCACCTGCTCCTCTCCACCCTATAATTGTTGTCGGTCCTTTCGCAAAGAGGGTTACTGACTTTATTACATGTAACCCTCACTCGCCCGGGGGGCATGCATATATCATCCTAGTGGTAGATTATTTTACTAAGTGGGCCGAGGCGATGCCTACATTTTTCGCAGATGGCAAAACTGCTGCAACTTTCACTTTCAATCATATAATTGCTAGATTCGGTGTGCCTCAAGCTCTTATTACTGATCATGGGAGTCATTTTCGAAACATCATGATGACTGAACTGACAGATCAACTTGGCCTGCGTCACGATAGTTCTACTCAATATTATCCATAGGCTAATGGTCTGGTTGAAGCTATCAATAAAGTGCTAGTCACTATGATCCAACAAATCATTGGTATTCATAGGTAGAATTGGCATAACATGTTATTTTCAGAACTTTGGGCATATTGAACCTCAGTAAAAACATCAACTGGTTTCACTCCTTTTCAACTGGTTTACGGTTTGGAAGTAGTGTTACCTATTGAAAGCGAAATTCCGTCATTGCAAATAGCCATAGAATTACTCCCAGTCACTTTTGAAGAGGAGAAACGTTTTTGTACTTAGCTCAGCTAGATGAGAATCAACATAATGCTGCAATAGTGATCGAAACTCATGCGAAACGAATAAAATCTCAGTACGACCGAAATGTTACACCTCGTAATTTTTCGGAAGGAGACCTAGTTTTACTATATGATCAAGCAAACGATAAGCTAGGGGCTGGAAAATTTGTGCCTATGTGGCATGGTCCTTATATTGTTAAGTGAAAGCTGGAAAATGGGGCCTATGAATTGGTAGATTTTGACGGTGTCTCTTTGGGTAAACCCTGAAATGGACTTTATCTGAAAAGATATTATGCTTAAATTTTGGTGTGGAGATTTTTGTTAGATTAGTTTCTTTCTAGTTGGTGTGTTTCATATTAGAAAAGTGTGCCTAGTTTAGAAAGTGCTTTTATCATTATTCCTACTTATCTTGATTTTACTCTTGATACTGTAGATGTCGATGTCTCTTCAAACATACATTGGTTTTGCTGATGGTGCTTGTCGTAATACACGAACATTTCTCCCGCAACTTGGGTTATATATTCACCCTCTGATGAGTTAGTATCTATGCATGGGGTAAGCTTCGGTCAAACAATGAATAACATTGCAGAGTATAGTGCCGTGATTGAGTTATTATCTGAATCCATCTCATTCGGGATTCAGAGTTTGATTGTCAAGTTAGATTCTGAACTCATTGTATTATAGCTTAACAGGGTTTATGCCATTAGAAATCCAGTGTTATTAAGATTATTTTTTAGAGTTCGTCTCTTGGAACGTGGATTTGATTACATTGAATATCAGCATATTCCAAGATATTTAAATACATTAGCAGATGCAGTTGCTTCTCGTATGATAAATAGACATTTGTAAAAATCAAAACAGTAAATTTATAACATTCCATAACATGTTACACAAGATAGCCAGTAATAGTGATATATCATAGCATAGAAGTGTGTCAAATATACATCCTCTTCGATCATAGGTTGAAAAACACCTTATGATAGGCAAAAATGATAGTACAGAAAGACATAAAATTTCATATGAGTCTACAAAAGCGATCATCCTATCCCTGGTGATGATCACGATAAGAAACCACTTCTCGGGCCACCCTACAAAGGAACCTCCTAAAAGGTCCCGGGACCCCAATCACATATCACTATAACCTATGTGGAATATCATCTATGCTAGTCTCTGGAATATATGTTGTCAAATGCTCTAGATGATTCTCCAATTCAGTCAGGGTCTCTGTAGATTGGTCTTGTGGGGCCGGTATTGCTGCAGCTGGGTGTCTCCTCTCATAAGGCTGGAGAGCAGCTGGTTGTCGTGGACCCACATCTTCATTTAAAACTTTTTACTGTCAATTTTGGATGATTTAAAACAAAAAAAATTGATAAAACTCAGGAAGTGTTGAAAATGATTTTACCTGAATCATCCCACTACTCTCTTGGTGGAAGAAACATGTCTGGGTCACCGCGATAATCCATCCCAGCATATGGAAAATCCTGAATCACGAAAAGTTGGTTCCTCAACCAACGAAAATACTCAAGTGGAAATTGAACAACCTCTGAACCCTCCTTAGGATGACGAGCCATCACTCTAACCCAACGCATTATCCTAGGCTCTCAAGGAAGACTAGCCTCAACGGAAAGCTGTTGTGGGACCAACATAGGGACCCTCACTAGACCAAAGCTCACAATGAGGAAACCGTATCCAATGTTTTTTAGTTTTCCGTTCTTTGCTCTAGTCAGTTGGCCTTTTACATTCGCCAACACAACTTCACACTAGTTAAAGATGGTACTTTGATAACAGTCTACTGCCATTCGCATCTGGGATCTGGTAGCTACATGCAATGCTGCACTCCCAAATAGTTTGGTGACAGTGAATGCAATAACCTTAAGTTCAGGACGATTGATAGTTTTAATATCGATCCATTTGTCCACTGTTTGATCATTGCAAAACTCTAATCGGAGACTAGCGACAGACTGGCCACCTGGCCTAGTCCCGAAAAGAGATAATCGTTTGCCTCTCTTGGGCAAACCAGTCAAGAAATATATGTCCTCTAGCTCAATTTTGAGTCGGTGGCCACCAATCATGAAACACTAGTTCTGTATGCTCCACCTATCTACCAGCCATTGCAAGAAGTCTACTTGGGCCCTCATGCCTGGTACGGCCCAGAATTTAAATAGTCCACATGCTTTCAATGCCCGTATTGTGGGTGGATGAATTAATGTGGCAAGGTCCACATCCTTATGCTCACGTTCCCGCCAAACAAGCATTTTGTATGTCCTACAATGCAAAAGAGACGTATTATAACAATTTAGTTCAAATTTTTTTTGGGTGGAAATGGAGAAACTTGAAAATTTAAAATCCATTTCGCGGGGTCCACACCTGCTAGTTACAGATAATGCGTATAGTCCGCACGCATCGTAAGCAATGGGTGCGGACCCATGACTTTTTCCTTTGTACAAAAAAGTTGGGGTCTGCAGGGGCTGCATGCTGCACCTGCGGATCCCCACAAGCGGATTTCTAAACAAGTTTTTCCCTTAAAAATCAAAATGAAAGCCCTAAAATGAAATGTAAATGGTTGAAATGCAAGATAAGGATGATGCGGATTACCTGGAGCTGACGGTTTTCAATTCCAACAGATGGATGTTCCGCAATCTTCACAGGAATTTTCTTACCCGAAAGTTCTCACTTCTCACTCTGAAGTCAAATGGTAAAAATGAATTTACAAAAGCCCTTTTTATAAGCTTTTTTGAATAAATGAATTTTTAATTTATTTATTTTTTACTTTAAAAAGGTAACTTTTTTATGCATTTTTATTTATCTTAAATAGGTATGAGTAATGTTTTGAGTTTTTGTGCAGAATATTGGATTTTTTAGGGAAAATTGATCATTTTCAACAAAGAGCATACTTTTTCACTTTTTTTCGGACTGTTCCAAAACTTACAAAAAAGCAAAACATTGGAGTCCTCTTTAAGCTCTTCTCTGACTCGTAAAATATGAAAAGATTGCCGAGTTCTTTCCCTTTTAAACTCGTTAAATAGTGTCAAAAAGGCAGTCCACTTACAGCTCTTTTCTGACCATATAAACATGAAAAGATCGCCGGACTTTTGTCATTTCAAGTTCGATATTGGTTATAAAACGACGTGTCTTCGATCGCTTTTTTACTTTTTCAAATTGGAGCCATTAATTATGAAAATTACTCCTTGATCGTAATGGTCAAGTGATTCTCTCAAGTATTATTTTATACTTTTTCAGGCTTGGGGGACACAAATTTACGAAAAAGGACACCCATGGAGTTTTTTTTTTTT
>APFE031361693.1:17692-96221 GCA_000404065.3 Pinus taeda | reverse complement strand
AATATATATATTTTTAAAAAATCGCTCCCGGATTCGCTCCCAAACCGGGAGCTTCTGAAAATGGTCGCTCCCGCTCCCAAGTAACATAGGTCATGAGACAAAGGAGTAAACATCATGTTTATAGGACCCTTCCGGGCAAAATGTAATTAGAAAAAGAATTACTTTAGAGTCTAGAAAGTCCTGGAAACTCCAAATGTACAAGTCAGCCCTGGCAGCTTCAAGTTGGCCTAAAGAAGGGAATTTGACCCCTTGGAAAGGCTATATAAAGGAGCAATTCGACCTCATTTGGGATTCACTCACTAAGAAGTTCAATCTCATAATAAGAAGTTCAATCTGTAGCTGGGAGAAGCATAAAAGGAAGAGTGAAGGTCTAGAAGGCAAGAGAAATCCAAGAAGGAAGAACAATCTTTGTTTTTGGGCTCTATTTCTCTCACACATGCAAAATCTAGGGTTTCTGCAACTTCCTAGAATAACTGAAATTGCATATTCGAATTGCAGATGCAACATAAGGTTGTTGGAAGAGCGAGTATTCTATTTGACCTCGTCAACCTTGGTAAGGCTCGTTTTGCTCAAGAAGGATTGTTGGAAGAGTTCTCTTAGGGTTTCTCTATTGAATAAAGTTGTCATTGATGTCAATACAATGATGACTACAAGAAACCTTGTCCTTATCCTGAAACCCTAACTTGCAAAAATTAATAAAACCCTAAAGGCTAATGAAAACCCTAAACTACTACAATCCTAAAACCTAACCCTAAAGCACATTAACAAAAGGGTACACTAATGAAAGGGTGTTGATGGCAAATTGAAGGTCGTTGAATTGTGAAAGGTGTCAATACCCTTGTGGAGGATGACCTAAATATCGGGCATATATATCATAAAGAATATATGTCATATATATGTGAAAGGGTTATAAAGACAAATAAATAAAAGCATGTAAAAAGACCAAAATTCATGCGAAGTATATATATATGATATACCATACATATGATATGATATAATATATTTATATATGACATCCATTTCATGATTGTGGTCCCTACCTATTCATATCCCACTCCTCGATGGTCAAACATTCAGACTTCGTGGTGGTCATTGCGGTCCCCACACAACACACGTCAGCGCTCATCCATCGTTGCATTACAGATTATATATCGACTTCACCAAAACATATGTCAGCTCCCATTCAAGCCATTGGTCGGCTTCATAAAAAGAATGATGACTTCTATTGTATATATACATGATCTGTTTTTGGAGGAAACATCAATCAATGCATTGGAGAAGATCTGAGCTAAATACAGTTCACAACTCGTGAACTTCAAAAGGACCGAATAAACAATAATTAATATACCTTTTGTGATATTTGCAGATCTATTTCTGTAACCATTTTTTCGTGGAAGGGGAAAACAAATACATGAAGAATGTAACAAGCAATCTGAGCACATACCTTCGAATAATACACCCACTGGTTGATGTGATTTGTTGGAATAAGTACCTGTGGTGAATGTTATTCGATGTAATGAATACCTATGGTGAATGTTATTTGGTGTAATGAATACTTGTGGTGAATTCTATTTGGTGTAATTAATACTTGTGGTGATTGTGATTTGTTGAAGAGAAGACCTGTATCCTATTCATTGAAATAAAGACTTGTATCCCATTTGTTGAAGCATGTTATTCGTTGAAGTGAAGAAATTGTGATGATTGCGAGCTATGTTATTTGTTGAAGTGAAGAACTGTGATGATTGCGAGCTATGCTATTCGTTGAAGTGAAGAACTTTGATGACTGCGAGCAATGCTATTCGTTGAAGTAAAGACCTGTTGAAAGCTATTCAAACCTGTTTGGTGGAGAACATATTCATTAAAGACCAAACTCTTCTTGAAGGACAAACACTACAAGCTAACAAGGTTTTGTGAGGACTATTTGAAAGTTAACAATTTTTCTTCTTGATAATTGCTTGTGATGAACTTTTACTTCTTGTTAATGTGTTCTTTCATCAAGACAATTACCAACATGCATAATAAAAGAGACAAGTGACACAGTAAGTAGGATTCTCAGTTGGGGCTAAAACCTCTCACTCTTTGAGAGGAAAACCCACACAAATTCTTCTTATAGAGATTCCAATTGATGAATGCCAAGACCAAGACACTAGTCCTCTATTCTTCTTCTTGATTCCTCCTTTCCTTCGACCTTCTTTGCTCTAAGATTCTCTCCTCAACAAACTGTAGATATACTAGTCTTGGTACCAAAACTTAACAATGTATTTTCATTAAAATATGACCTCTACAGTATCACCAAAACACAGTTATACATCATTGAATAGTAGTTCCTTAATTGACACAGCTTCATTGTTCCTTCATCACTTCTTGTTGTCCCTTGACTCATCTGGACTGTCCTTCCTTTTATATGACAGACCTTCGCTATCCTTATCGGAGTTGCCTTCCTTTTCATAAACTTGCCTTCCTTTCGGAGATCTGAATCCAAGCTTACTTGGTTGTAATGATTGTGATTTGAATCCAAGTGTAATTGAATCTAATAAGCTTAGAGTAATCCGAACTCTAAACTATGTTTACTGAACTGAGACTCGAACTATTTGACTATAATGTATCTGAGCTTCCTGTCTGAGGCCATCTGAAACATGTTCTATGTAATCTGACTTGAGTTGTGTTCACTGTAATCACCTACCGAAACTGCAGAGGATCCGAATTCCTGAACTGAACTTATGCGAAGATCCTAGCTGGGTTATAGTTGTTTGTCTCCATAATAAGCCGACATGAGATAGTGAACCATTGTGTGTGCATTATATGAGCCGATATGAGTTCCTTTATGCATTTAGAGGTCGACATATGAAGAGGATTGTGTGCTTGTCATTGGAGGGCTATTTGACAATGCTTATGACTCAAATACATTTGACACATGCCCAAGAAGCGCTCTTCATGCATGACACTGACTCTTTGACCTTTAATGACAAATCCTAATGCTCTCAATGGGAGCCTTCTAAAATAAAATCACTTGCATATGAAACCCATGAAGCAAGGCTTACAAAAATAATTTTATTTCCTTTATTACATCATTTACAAAAATCGTAATTACATGTCATTATGAAGGTCGAACCTAGTTACATTTTACAACACTCCCTCTTAACTAGGGAGGTATTCATAATGGTACTTGGTCATTCTCCATCTGAAGAATTTCTCATAAGAAGAATTCAGATTTGTAACTCATTTGTATAGCATCATACCAACCAACATTGTCATATAGCAAGGCCTTGACTAACGGCTCTATCTCTCCACAAGATCAGAGCACAATGTTGGCTAGACCAAAGATTTATAGGCATACTCATCATTGTCTCTCCTAGAACATACCCCACCCAGGTTCTCTCAAGGTATGCTCCATGAGGACTATTCTTATCTTGGACTCCCCAGTCCTCAAAGAATATCGGTCCTCCACGACTACTCTTACTGTTGGATTCCCTATCTCGTCCTCAAAGAGCATCAGATGCCAAATGATTACACAATCCTCCATTTTTTCTTCCCAAGTGAAGACCAGAATGACATGTCTATCACTCCTTTTGATACCAGGAGATTTTATTCCATTAAAGGAATATACTCATTCCTATCACAGAAGGAATGTACGCTCCCTGCTTAGGAATTTTCCAAGTTTCTTCCAAGTAAGAAACTTCTTTTCAACCTCCCTCTTTACCAGGGACCTATCGCAACTCTCCATGTGGAGATCCCGAAACAACTAGCTGCTTGAAGAGCTCATTCCTTTGATGTCATGAATTTCTTCTTCGTCGAGGAGTCTTCATGTCTAGGGCCTTCTACACAGGGCACAAATCATCCATCACTTTTGACCATGAGTTAGTCATGTCCCTAACTCATCAAAAAGTGATCCATCAAATTTTCCATCTGGCTTTGCTTCATGTCATTTTGCTTTCATGCCATATTTCTCGAAAGGACATTACATCCTTCTATATAGTCTGCTTGGAAGTCATTCACAAATCTTCCCTTTGACATTCCTACATGAGCCCAACCAGAGGTTAATTCAAAAATAATCATTGAACACTTCAAATCATATTGACCTTTGTGATGATCTTCCACCGTGACATCTTCCTGTAAGGATCAGCATCCTACATGCAGATTGACACATCTCCCACATATGTTTAGTGTCAAGGGTCTCTATCTTTTTCTGACTTCCATCAAAGTGTTCACATCCTTCCGGGAGATCTTCTAGTCAAATCTTCTTGGACTTCAGATGTTGAATGCCTTCTACCTTCATTGCATATTATCACAATCCCTTCCTATCTTTTCACACACTTCATTTCCAAGGGCTTCAGAGTTCTTCAATCGTAGTCAACCACCTCATACTTCATATGAGGACATATTATGTTGATTTCATCTAGTGCGACTCATGCCTTCCGACATTATTTCATAGGAGGAGATTCCTTTCCTTTGATCACACTTCTCAAACCAGAAGTAGTGATCCTTGTTACCTACAACCATACGACTTGGCTTTATAATATTAAATACAAGGATACATACCTCATTTTACCTTTAGGTCGTCTAGGCTTCTTTCAGTTGCTTCCTTGATTGAAAAGATCTTCAACCCCTTGATCTGCTTTATCTCTTATGTCATCATACCATCATCCCATGAACTACACAAGTTTGCGTTCCTAATGAAACACTTGCCTCTTTTCTAGATCGGTGAATCCTTCAATGAGAATTCCATCTCACATATTCTCATTCAGCAGATGTTTCCCTTTTAAACTAATGTATGATGAAACTTGTCATGGATGAATTCTTCCTTTGATTTTTCAATGCGGTCACCAAGAGATATATCCTTTGACTATCAGATATCCTACATGTCTCCTATGGTGATGTCATGATCTCTTGCTTCTAATGCATCCATGATGCCACTATGCATCTTATTATTTATTATAGCCATATCCCATAACATAAGATTTAGAAGCTATGTCAAGCCCCTTTGAGAGGGAGACTATGTTAGACATAGTGGAGATCTCTTCCTCCTTTCTTGGACTTCCTTCTTTCAGCTTCCTCTATTTTTCGGTGAAATGGACTTCTTCTCTATCCTTCTTGTTATTATCCTTTTGTTGTCGCACAGAGTGTCTAGGCACTGCGACAACCCTTAGATCAGGGGTTGTCAGCCTGCTCCCCGATCTCTCCATTTAAGCCGTCTCCCTATAGCAGGCTAAGGGGGTAGACCGTATGGGAAAAAGGAGAACCAGCTGGGAATCAGCCGGTTTGGGAGACACAACGAAGCAAACCAAATACTTAATTAAAGCTTAGCAAGATTTAAAATTTGATTAAATTTCAAATGATTAATACCAATTCCTTTTGGAGTTAATGATCTCACTAAAATGAAAACCAAGTTCTTGATTAGCTGTTACCGCCTATGAAACAAAGATATAAAAATATCTCTTTAACAATCGCTTGAAAATATTTGCAAAGTATCTAGCACGTAATGAGGATTAAATAATCCAAGCAATGACGATAGATTTTCTATAGATAAACAATGTCTTAGCAATTAAATTTCAAGAGATACAAATGCTTTAATCAACCACAAAATTTAAAAGCTAACCAGCTTCAAAAAATGATTCACTACTTTCAAATAGTTAATCTTCAGATATAAAAATTTAAGCACGTTTAACTATAAAGAGTTTACCTTTGGCACAAAAAGGACGTCAAGAATATTTTAAATTTGGCAAATTTGATTACTTCTTAGGTGACTTTCTTGGTATTTTAGGCAAAATGTGACCCAGAGAAATCGAAAAGATTTAAATTTTTTAATGGGCCAGAGGCCACATTATAAAGATTAAAAAATAAAAAATAAAATAAAATAAAATCTTTAAAGGCTAAAAATGCTTTAGATTTAAATGTCCCAAAATCACATGAAAAATGAAAATGAAACCCCTTCCCCCTTTCCTTTTTTTTTTTTAATTCAGTTTTAGGGCTTTATGAGTCTTTTATAACTTTTTAGTTTTAAGATTTTTATTTTTATTTTTAATAAAAAATTAAAAATCATTAAATCAATACAAAAGAAATAGAAAAAAAAATAAAAATAAAAATCAACTCAAAACAAAATTTTGATTTTTTGCCCCTTTTTTTATTTTTATTTTAACTTTTATAAAACCAAACCTACACTAACCCTAACTCTAAAAATATGCAAAACCAAACTAACTTAACACAAATAAAAAAAAGGGTCGAGGTATATTGTTGTCGTTTGGTTGTGTGCAGGTGCGACGGGCAAGGGAACTTCGACATGCGAAGGATGAAGCAGTCAGGCTTGAAGAAAGGATTCAATGGAGGGCCTGGCAAGCTAAGAAGATCACATCAGGAGTGGGATGCAGATAGCAATGGTTGCGTAGAGGAGATGGCCACGGGGTTGAATATGGAGCAACGTACAAGTTAATGGTTTCTAAAAAAGTGGAGAGCAGAATGAGCAATGACATTTGCGTGAGGAAGCGAGTGTGATGGCGGCTATGGGTACGCAGCAAGGAGAGCTGCATGGGGTTTGAAGAGAGTCGACGGTGACAATGTTGAGACAAAGATTTTTCTTGCAAGTATATGGAACGATGGGGAGATCCGCAAGAAGAGTTACAGCGGTGATGGTGACGATGGAGGGTTCTACGCGGAGTAGAAAGAAAAATTGCGTGAGGGTTTAGCAGGTAACGGAGGGAGTGGGCAGCATATTTTGATGGGTAACGGTAGGGCTGCGATTTCCTTGCAGATGGGATGTTGGAGGAGTTTGCCGCGTGGAGATGAACCGGCAGCAGATTTGCGTGGAGAAAAGAGAGACACCCAGGCTTCCTTGCGTTTGTAGGTTCAATGAGCGTGGAGCAGCTCAGGGCTTCGATAAGCAGGAGACTGTGTGAGGGTCTTAGCAGCATTAAGGGAATGACAAATTGGGAATATCCCTGTGGATTTGGCAGCTATGGAAGGGAGAAGGTTTCAATGCAAGCCCAATAGGATGAGATATCAGGGTTTTAATGGGAGAAGTGAGGATTTTACACAATTTGCTTAAAAAAAAAAATGAAATTTTCCTGCAAAAGTTGAAACCCCGGGCAGTAGCAGACATGTGGCCCAAGAAACCCTCAAAAATTTTCCAAAAATCTTAATAAAAATTTTAAATCCTTTTGCTTCAAATTTGCCTGATGAAAACCCCACAAAAAACTTTCCAGATCTGAAATAAATACCCTTGCAAGAGCTGATTCTGAGGCCAGATCTTACCCTCCAGGGCCTAGATTTGGCTTCAAATTTAGACGACCCCTTCAGATCTGCGACCTGCAATGGCAAAAACAAAACGCCCAGGAATAATATACACAGTGATGGAACTAAAAACCCCAAAACCCAGTTAAATAATTACAGTAATTACAAGATGAAGGCTCTAAGTGAGGTGCTTCAGAGAAAACCCTTCATGCATCAATCAATGGAAGTTCTAATGATAAACTCAGGATTCAATCAAGCTGGACTCTTCGGAAAATCCAAATCGGGAGTTGGCTAGTCCAGCTGAAAACTTCCTCGAACACCCGGTGATTTCAAATCAAGAATTTCCTACACAACTCAATTCAACCATTAACGTAGAGAGAGAAAACAAAAATAAAATTCAGATTCAATGGAGATACCTACCATTATATTCAAAATTTAAACTACTATTCAAACCCTAGTGATCAAGCAAGATACCCTTACTTAAACCACTCTTCAGAAAGCTACTATCAATGGCTGAAAAGGAAATCTATGCATGAAAATAAAACATCTTACAGCATTCCCACGAAGAGTAACACCTACAGAAATTAACCCCAAAGTCTTTATTTATTGCACATGAAAAACGATTACAAGAGAGCTTTCACTTAGCACACGATCAAAAGATCGAATGATCTCAACTGAAAAATGTCCTCCCATTTCAAGGCAAATCTTCCAATAGCTAGTTCGAGTGATCCTTCTCCAAGCAATCTCAACTGTTGATGAGAATCAAAACTTCTTTCAATCTCATCTGTCGAAATTTTAAATATTGAGGAAATTTCAAAATTATCAATTAAATGCATTTTAATTAATTCAAAAATTAAATTTTTGAATTAATTTCTTCCAAATTTTGACTTTGACTTAACCTTAGAGACCAAGGGCATAAAATTTAGCAAAATAATCAATTAACCTTAGTCCCTGGACTTTTTAAAATTTAATTTTTTAAAGGACCCTCGAATTTAGCCTTTGGAAAATTTAAAATTACCTAGGACCTAGGACTTATAAGGGGATATATTATTTTTCTAACCCTCAAGACATTTTACATCATGATTTTTACATCTCAAGAGGGGAAAATCCCATTTGATATAGACCCTCACAGACTACCCAGTTCTGTGACACAAATATAATTTAGCAGATCAAGTAATTTGTAATAAAATAATCTAACCAAATAGTTAGGATTATTCCCAAATCACTTTTACATAGACTCGATCTAGCACTAGGACTCCCCTAACATTCTAATAACAAAATCCATTTCAGCTTTGGGGTAAGGCTAAAAGGAAACTCTGCCGACCATGGATTGGTGAGACAAAAAACCTTCCAGAATGTAAAAAATTAGGTTTACCTAGGTAATTACATACACAACACGGATCTGCTGAGATTATTTACAATTTATACATGTAGAAAGCGTTTACAATATAACATGATCAGGCTAATAATGATAGTCGAATGGCAGGAACACACTGATTAGGCGCTATCCCTTTTGCGAAAAAAGGGGGTGTACTGCTATGGGTAGTTGACACATAGTGGTCAACATTTGGCTCTACTTGGGGACACGTTGTTGCACTGGAGAAATGTGAGAATCCAGAATCTGCATCCACGTAACACACAACAAAACATAAGTAGCGTCCATCCAAAAATTATCATATAACATTAAGCACAAGAAATATATGAGCTCTTCATTTATTAACTATCTAGTAACATGAAAAGTAAATCTAATCCTAAAACAGAAATGAAATGTTGAAATGACAAGGTGTAGGGTTAGAAATATAGAGGATGCCCATAGCATCAGATGCGTTCAATACAGTGTATACTAAGCATTAGCCTGCTTTCAGGCAAATTTGTCGGCTACTTCTCGGATGTGCCATGTCCAATTTTGCATATGGTAGGACTTTTTCCTATCCGAAAATCAAGCTTCTCGCGGCCATATGATGCATCAAATCGCTTTCTCATTCTCTTTCTCTTGCGCTTTTTCTTTGTGGCAGGTTCTATCACTGACGATGTGGAACATTCTGTTTCAAAACTTTCGGATGAAGCATGTAAGATATGTGTGACATGTCTTTCTTCATCTTGCATCTGATTTTTCTCATTTTCAATTTTATCTGGGTCACCTTCAATTAACCACTTTTCAATGGAACCAATGACCTCCTCATAATAAGATGGAGCTTGTTGCAGCAGATAAGGAGGCTTCTGATCTGTCGACATCTCCTTGTTTCTTTCATCCTCTAACCGATGCTAAAATTTTTGTACCTGTATTGTTATGGCATGCATCTGGGTAGAGTGTTCAACCTTCATGGCACTGACTTCCTTGGCATGGTTATCCTTCATGGTCAATAAATTATTTTGAAAACATATCTGACCAGCTTCCACATCTTTTATTACCTTGTCATTCTTTGCCTTTATGGTCATTAAGCAATGTTGCATAGAGTTTATCTCTTTCTTATGATTTGCTTGCATGGTAGCCAACTGATTAATATAATCGAATGTCATGATGGTCATTTCTTCATCCATAGTTAATAACTTGTTTTGCATAGAATTAATTTCCCTATCATGGTTAGCTTTCATGGTTTTCATCTCCTTGTCTCGCTTTTCTAGGTGGGTGTATAAAGTTCTCGTATCCTTGACGTAATCAATTACAAATTTTTCTTGATTAAGCTCCAAATTTTTTACCAACCGCATTAGTTCTTCCATAATTTGCTTCTCATTTTCCCTTTCATTGTCAACATTGATTTGATAACTCGTCCCTACTTTTCCACTACTATGGATTTGATCTGCAATGGTACAGGTGGATGGCACATTTTGATATGGATAATTGTCTTGAAATCTTTCATCGATAGCTAGACCCTTTACAAGATCACTTTCATTATGTTGCATAATTTTGGGGGCAGAAGGCGAGCTATCTTGATAACCATATCTATTTTTAAAAGCATGAATGATGTCTTGTAAATAAGTGAAAGAATCTTCAGGACAATTATTAAACCAATTCAAAGCATCACCCTCTAAAGAAAAGACAAATAGACGCATTTTGACATCTTCATGATCATACTGAGGAGAACTACAATATATGAGCATTATACGACAAACCCTGCATTGATGCTTTCTAACAGCGACTGAATCATCACCCGAAAACAAAGACAATTTATGAATGGCCGCTTCCGGAATATCATGGAGAACATCAATAAAATGACACGGGGTAAACAAATAATCCATGATGAATAATGGGGACGAAATGGATGATAGAGAGAGACCTCTGCTCAAGAAAATCAAGAGATCTGCAAGAAGCGAGCTTTGAGTAGAAATTCTTGTAGAAATGAAAGAAGTGGAGTCACCACTTGAACATGAATCTAACTCTAGGATCCGACAGACAACAAACCATCGGATATACGGGGGGCTTCTTGTTTGAGAAAAAATAAATGAAAAGGAATGGAGTCGCCACCCAAACAAGAAACGAATTGAGATGTCGAGGTGCTAATTAACGAGATGATGAAAGATACGGTGATGAAAAGATCAAATGACGCCAGGAAATGTTGGTCGTTTAACAGGCTAATGAATGGCGGAAAAGGTGAGATGATTGGAAAATGAATGTCCTGAGGACCAAGGACAAAAACTCTTTCCACGGCAACGGCGCCAAAAAATGTTGTCATTGCCGGCTCAAATGAATGATAGAAAGATGAAAGATGAATGATGAATGTTGTAAAGCCCAGGCCCAATAAATCGCTCACCGTTAGCGGCGCCAAGAAATGTTGTTGCACAGAGTGTCTAGGCACTACGACAACCCTCAGATTGGGGGTTGTCACCCCGATCCCCGATCTCTCCGTTTAAGTTGTCTCCCTATAGCAGGCTAAGGGGGGTAGACCCTATGGGAAAAAGGAGAACCAGCTGGGAATCAGCCGATTTGGGAGACACAGCAAAGCAAATCAAATACTTAATTAAAGCTTAGCAAGATTTAAAATTTGATTAAATTTCAAATGATTAATACGAGTGCCTTATGGAGTTAATGATCTCACTAAAATGAAAACCAGGTAATTGATTAGTTGTCGTTGCCTATGAAACAGAGATATTAAAAAATCTCTTTAAGAATCGCTTGAAAATATTTGCAAAATATCTAGCACGTAATGAGCATAAAATAATCCAAGCAATGACGATAGATTTTCTATAGATAAACAATGTCTTAGCAATTAAATTTCAAGAGATACAAATGCTTTAATCAACCACGAAATTTAAAAGCTAACCAGCTTCAAAGAATGATCACTACTTTCAAATAGTCAATCTTCAGATATAAAAATCTAAGCACTTTTAACTATAGAGAATTTACCTTTGGCACAAAAATGGCATCAACAAGATTTTAAATTTGGAAATTTTGATTACTTCTTAGGTGACTTTATTAATATTTTAGGCAAAATGTGACCCAGATAAATCTAAAAGATATAAATTTTTTAATTGGCCAGACGCCACACAATAGAATATAAAAATAAATAAATAAAAATCTTAAAGGCTAAAAATTCTTTTGATATAAATGTCCCAAAATCACATAAAAAATGAAAAAGAAACCCCTTCCGCCTTTCCTTTTTTATTTATTTATTTATTTTATTTTTTTTTTTTCAGTTTTAAGTTTTTATGAGTCTTTTATAAACTTTTTAGTTTTAGAATTTTTTATTTTTCTATTTTTAAGATTTTTTTATTTTTTTTGTTTTGAATCAAAATTTTTAAATCATAAATCAATACAAAAGAAATAGAAAAAAAATAAAAATAAAAATCAACTCAAAACAAAATCGATTTTTTGCCCCTTTTTTCGTTTTTATTTTATTTTTTATAAAACCAAACCTACGCTAACCCTAACTCTAAAAATATGCAAAACCAAACTAACTTAATGCAAATTAAAAAAAGGGTCGAGGTGCCTTGTTGTCGTTTGGTTGTGTGCAGGTGTGATAGCCAAGGGAACTTCGACGTGCGAAGGATGAAGCAACCAGGCTTGAAGAAAGGATTCGACGGAGGGCCTAGAAAGCTAAGAAGACCGCATGAGGAGTGGGATGAAGATAGCAATGGCTGTGTAGAGGAGATGGACGTGGGGTTGAATATGCAGCAGCGTACAGGTTAATGGTTTCTGAAGAAGTGGAGAGCAGAATGAGCAACGAAATTCGCGTGAGGAAACGAGTGTGATGGTGGTTATGGGTACGCAGCAAGGAGAGTTGCGTGGGGGTTGAAGAGAGTCGACGGTGACAGCGTTGAGACAAAGATTTTTCTTGCAGGTATATGGAACGATGGGGAGATCCATAGGAAGAGTTACAGCGGTGATGGTGACGATGGAGGGTGCTACGAGGAGTAGAAAGAAAAATTGCGTGAGGGTTTAGTAGGTAATGGAGGGAGTGGACAGCAAATTTTGATGGGTAACGACAGGGTTGCGATATCCTTGCAGATGGGATGCTGGCGGAGTTTGCAACGTGGAGATGAACCAGCAGTAGATTTGCGTGGAGAAAAGAGAGACACCCAAGCTTCCTTGCGTTTGCAGGTTCAATGAGCATGTAGAGAAGAGCGTGGAGCAGCTCAGGGCTTCGATGAGCAGGAGACTGCATGAGGGTCTTAGCAGCGTTAAGGGAATGACAGATTGGGAATATGCCTGTGGATTTGGCAGCAATGGAAGGGAGAAGGTTTCAACGCAAACCCAATAGGATGAGATATCGGGGATTTAATGGAAGTAGCGAGGATTTTACACGATTTTCTTAAAGAAAATTTGAAATTTTCCTGCAAAAATTGAAACCCCAGGCAGCAGCAGACATGTGGCCCAGGAAACCCTCAAAATTTTTCCAAAAATCTTAATAAAAATGTTAAATTCTTCTGCTTCAGATTTGCCTAATGAAAACCCCACAAAAAATTTTCCAGATCTGAAATAAATACCCCTGCAAGAGCTGATTTTGAGGCCAGATCTTACCCTCCAGGGCCTAGATCTGGCTTCAGATTTAAACGTCACCTTCAGATCTGCGACCTGCAATGGCAGAAACAAAACGCCCAGAAATAATTTACACAATGATGGAACTAAAAACTCCAAAACCTAGTTAAATAATTACAGTAATTACAAGCTGAAGGCTCTAAGTAGCTAGATCTATCATTATGCCACACATTTTTTTTTTAATTTTTAAATTAAAGTGAGGTGCTTCAGAGAAAACCCTTCATGCATCAACCAATGGAAGTTCTAATGATAAACCGAGGATTCAATCAAGTTGGGCTCTTCAAAAAATGCAAATCAGAAGTTGGTTGGTCCGACTAAAAACTTCACTGAACACCCGGTGATCTCAAAATCAAGAATTTCCTGCACAACTCAATTCAACCATTAATGTAGAGAGAGAAAACGACCTAAAATTTAGATTCAATGGAGATACCTGCCATTATATTCAGAATTTAAACTACCATTCAAACCCTAGTGATCAAACAAGATGCCTGTGCTTAAACCACTCTTCAGAAAGCTACTATCAATGGCTGAAATGGAAATCTATGCATGAAAATAAAACATCTTACAGCATTCCCACGAAGAGTAACATTCGCAGAAATTAACCCCAAAGTCTTTCTTTATTGCACATGAAAAACGATTACAAGAGAGCTTTCACTTAGCACACAATCATAAGATCAAATGATCTCAACTGAAAACTGACCTCCTATTTAAAGGCAACTCTTCCAACGGCTAATTCCAATGATCCTTGTCAAAGCGATCTCGACCGTTGATGAGGATCAAAACTTCTTTTAATGTCATTCGTCGAAATTTTAAATATTGAGGAAATTTCAAAATTATCAATTAAATGCATTTTAATTAATTCAAAAATTAAATTTTTGAATTAATTTCCTCAAAATTTTGACTTTGACTTAACCTTAGGGACCAAGGGCATAAAATTTAGCAAAATAATCAATTAACCTTAGTCCCTAGACCTTTTAAAATTTAATTTTTTAAAGGACCCTCGAATTTAGCCTTTGGAAAATTTAAAATTACTTAGGACCTAGGACTTATGAGGGGCTAAATTATTTTTCTAACCCTTAAGACACTTTACATCATGATTTTTACATTTTTTACATCTCAAGGAGGGAAAAACCCATTTGATATAGACCCTCACAGACTATCCAGTTCCCCAACACAAATATAATCTAGCAGTACAAGTAATTTGTAATAAAATAACTTAACCAAATAGTTAGGATTATTCCTAAATCACTTTTACATAGACTCGATCTAGCACACTAGGACTCCCCTAACATTCTAATGACAAAATCCAATCCAGCTTTGGAGTAAGGCTGAAGGAAAACTTTACCGATCATGGATCGGTGAGACAAAAAACCTTCTGAAATGTAGACCATCATCAAAAAATTAGGTTTACCTAGGCAATTACATACACGACATGGATCTGTTGAGATTATTTACAATTTACACATGCAGAAAGGGTTTACAATATAGCATGATCAGGCTAATGATGATAGTCGAATGGCAGGAACACATCGAATAGGCGCTATCCCTTTTGCGAAAAAAGGGGGTGTACTGCTATGGGTAGTTGACACGTAGTGGTCAACACCTTCTAAGGACAATCTTTCTTATAATGTTCATAGCATTGAATCTCAACTATGCTTTTCTTTTCTTTCTGAGAACCAAAATTTTCCAAACTTCCTTTCCTTCCAGCAAATGTTTGAGCTCTTAACCTTCAACACTTTTGCCCTCAACTTGTCTTTGTCTATCTTGCGTAGAAATCACAAGTTGTCGAATGAGGTAACTTTCTTATCCCATGGATATATGTTACCTTGATTATCTATTAGTGCATTATACATCAATGATGATTATCTTCTTTCCTAGATCTTGTAGATGAGGTCTAATGAAGATATCCTTCATCCTTTGATACCTTTACTTTCGTGTAGATCAGATCTAATTCATGTGACCTTCTTTATCACACCTTCAAATAATGAGTTGATCATATACATCTCTTTGATGTCTTCAATATTGCTATATGAGGGGATCTTTCATAAGAATCCCTTTCCATGAATTCAGAGGAGACCTCTTAATATGTTCAATAACTTCATCTTCCTAGAGGACTCTGATGCAAGGAGTTTCAATGAAAACTTATAGATTTCCTTGCAAACACAAAGTCATTTCACCAAATTGATTAAAGAATGAAAGATACTTACTTGACATGCGAAGATGAAATCCTCACCTTGACTGCTTTGATTATGGTTGAAGAAGATATATTAGAGCTCCCTCTTGGATGATCTTCTTCCAAATGAAAAAGCCTTTCTTCAATACAGAAGGTTGCTCCTTTTGATGAGGATGATTTGTTGCTTCTTCGGATGAACTTTTTCAAGGACAACGCGAGGATCCTTGCTTGTTTTATAACCTTGAAGATGATGACAATGCCTTCTCACCTTCAATATACTTCGACTTCTTTTATAGTGTAGATCAGAATTGCTTCTAAGGTTTCGAATTTCTCCAAGATGATGTGATCTTTGTTTTTAAAGTCCTTCAAGCTATCTTTGCTTTGTAGACAACTTGATGAGGGTCTTTGTGGCCTTTTGATGATAACTATGGAAACAAAAACTCTTTGTTTTTGTAGAGTGCTTCTTCGACTATAGAAACAAAAGCTCTCGCTATTGTAGATTGCTTCTTCGATCTAGGGTTTGATTCTTCAATGTAGATCTCGATCCTTTTCTTTGTTAACCTTCAACTTGTTTTGATGCCCTTCTTGAAACTTGATCCTTGAATGTCTCTTTGTCGCCCTTCCTTTAACTTCAACACCTTAGCTCTGATACCATGTTGAGAAATCTAGGGCATTTAAAAGTTAACAATTTCTCTGCTTGATAATTGCTTGTGACGCACTTTTACTTCTTGTTAATGTGTTCTTTCATTAAGACAATTACCAACATGCATAATAAAAGAGACAACTGACACAATATGTAGGCTTCTCAGCCAGGGCCAAAACCTCTCACTCTTTGAGAGGAAAACCCACACAAATTCTTCTTATAGAGATTCCAATTAACGAATGCCAAGACCAAGACCCTTGACCTATTAGCCACTCCAAGACCAAGACACTAGTCCTCTATTCTTCTTCTTGATTCCTCCTTTTCTTTGACCTTCTTTGCTCTGAGATTATCTATTCAACGAACTGTAGATATACTAGTCTTCGTACGGAAACTTGACAAAGTATTGTCACTAAAATATGACCTCTGCAATATCACCAAAACACAATGATACATCACTGAACAATAGTTCCTTAACTTGACACAGCTTCGTTGTTCCTTCATCACTTCTTGGTGTCCCTTGACTCATCCGAATTGCCCTTCCTTTTATATGACAGATCTTCACTATCCTTATCCAAGTTGCCTTCCTTTTCATAAACTTGTCTTCCTTTCTGAGATCTAAATCCAAGCTTAATTGGCTGTAATGACTATCATCTGAATCCAAGTGTAATTGACTGTAATTAACTTAGAGTAATCCGAACTCTAAACTTTGTTTACTGAATTGATACCCGAACTATTTGACTGTAATGTATCCGAGCTTCATGTCTAAGGCCATCTTAAACATGTTCTCTGTAATCTCGCCTAAGTTCTGTTCATAGTAATCACCTACCCAAACTACAGAGGATCCAAATTCTTGAACTAAACTTCTGCAAAGATCTTAGCTGGGTATTTATAGTAGTTTGTCTCCATAATAAGCCGACATGAGATAGTGAACCGTTGTGTCTTCATTATATGAGCCGACATGAGTTCCTTTATGCATTTAGAGGCCAACATAAGAAGAGGACTATGTGTTTGTTGTTGGAGGGCTATTTGACAATGCTTATGACTCAAATACATTTGACACATGCCCAAGAAGGGTTCTTCATACATGACATTGACTCTTTGACCTTTAATGACAAATCCTAAGGCTCTCAATGGGAGCCTTCTAAAATAAAATCATTTGCATTTTAAACCCATGAAGCGAGGCTTACAAAATAATTTTATTTCCTTTATTACATCATTTACAAAAATCATAATTACATGTCATTATGAAGACCAAACCTAGTTACATTTTACAACAATCTTGACATTGTGGAGTTGCTTGTACAAGGTGCTTACAACAGTCTTGAAGGTGCATTGTTTATAAAGTTTTATCTTAGACCTGGAGCAATTTGTGCACGCTTTTGGAGCAGTTTGAAATCCTTGTCAAAGTAGTCTTTGGAAGTTGTTGTTGAAGAGCAGCTTCTAGTAAGTTTGTTGTGCAGACCTTGAAGACACTCCTGGAGCTTGTAGATTGATGAACCTTGGAAGAAACCTATCGAAATGACCTTGAGAGAAATTGTTGAAGCATTTTTCATAACTCTTGAAGCAGCCTTTTAGAGCAACCTTGAAGCCACCTCAGATTTGGTGTTGGAACATTGTTATTGAAGGTTTGTTGAAGTAGTTTATTTGGAAGTATTGTTGATAATGATGATGATAATGATAGTGGTTAACGTCCAATGAGACCAAATTGGTCTATCGGACCTATAATTTTCTTAGTTTTTAATTGTCTGGCTCCTTGTCTTTCTTGGCAAGATTGATGTTGTAGCTTTCTTTTTTTCTCTACAGTCTTCCAACTTCCTTTATCTTGCATCTCTTTGATCTCTTCTAGTTTTTAGGACATTGGTGTCCTAGCTTCGTGATCTATTGTGTTCATCCTTTTGAAGATAGTCGGAGAAGAATTTTGGCCTAGGAGATCTGTTTTACTGCTAAATGAAGATCTATCTTGTGCGATATTCAAATCCTCATAATTGTTGATGCTTGAGGGGTTGTCAAGTTCACTTTTTTGTTGTTTGGTGGGGCTTTCTCCATGCTTGTCTTGAGAGTTGTTTCTTTCTTGCTCGATTTCTTGTGATTCAGAGTTTTCTCTAAAGTATTCTTCTTTGATGACAGTGTAGTATTATTTTTGTGCTCCTTCCCACCATGTAGATCTGTGGTGGTTTTTTCTAGTAGAATTTTTCTGGGAGGCTTTTGGGCAATTTTTGGCTAGATAGCTTGTCTCAAAGCAAGATCGACATCTGAAGAGGACACTTTATAATCGAGTTTCTGGTTTCACATATAGTCTTTACTTGTTAGGTTTATTTCAGCTGGGAATCCGGCACTGAAGTCCATTTCCACACAGATGCATGCCTAGGTGGTTCTGGCATATTCCTCTGTTTCTGGGCACTTGCAATAAAATTTCCCAATTGCATTTCCAATGGCTTTTAGCGAGGAGAGATTACAGAGATGCAAAGGTAGGCTTGGCAATCTCACCCAAACTGGTGTTGAGGTTATGACTGTTGTTGAGGGATCGAATGATGGGTTCCATGGCTTCATGAATAGGCCTGAGTTTTCCCAAAACCAAGGGTCGGAATCTAGAATACATTGTCTGATTTCAGGATTTTCAAAATCTACTATAAAGAAACCCCTAGCACTTAATTTCATCAGAAATGACAGGCTTCCATACTTCCGAGATCCAATTGTGGAGAGCTGTCAGCCGCGGCCAAAAACCATTGAACCGGCAAATTAGGGCACTTTCAGAAAACTTCAAAGTCTCATCGAGTGAGGCCTGGACCAAACTGGACAGTGGGAGCTAGGGCTTCATTGACGATATGGGCAGGAACTTGTCGTCCAAAAGTGGACGGAACTGAGCCGGCAGCTATTTTCGCGAAGCTAGGAGTCATATTTGCGTGTACAACCTAATCACAGAGAAATAAGGCAGAAGATTAGATCTAGATCTAGCCACAGAAAATTAGATCTAGAACCCAGCCGTAAAGAATAAGGCAGAAGGTTAGATCTAGATCTAGATCTAGCAGCAGAAGATTAGATCTAGAACCCAGCCGCAAAGTCTCAGTGAGCCTTTTAATCTGCAAGAGACAATTTATTATTTTTGCTGGACTTTGAATTAACTTCGCTTAATTCAGGCATAAGACGTCGGCAAATTAAGAACTTATTGTTTCAGTTAGAAATTGAGTCTGTCGGCAAATACAACAGCAGTGACAACAAAAGTTTTAAACACGTGAAGGTTCCCACCCAGGAAGGAGGAGTTGATCCTGATAGGCCAGAGGTAAAGCAGAAGCCCAAACGACACAGATACAAAAATGCCCTATTCCATCCAGAAAACATATGCATAGAAACTACGCGCAGAATAGAGATCCCCAGGAGAGACAGCAGAATCTGATTTTTAAAATCGGAGAGAAGATGTGATTTGCTAAAGAGAAGTTGCCCTATTCCGTCAAGCAAACATATGCATGGTCGAAACATATGCAAACATATGTTGAAGGCCTATTGAAGACTTGTAAAAGCAAATCTTGAAGACAATCTTGGAGACCTTGGTGCATGGTTGAAGCTTGTTAATTTTAGGTATGTTCTATGCTTAGAGAAATTTATTTCAATTTTCACAGTTAGCTCCATATCTTTTCCAGATTAGCAATCACATCAGCATTAAAGTAAACTGCAGATAGAACATAAACATAAATTGCAGAAGACAAGTAGAGAGAGGAAGAGATCCCAAGTGTGTTGAAATGACTTAAAGGCCACCTCTATTTATACTAAAACGTTGAGTACATGTGGGGTTTATTTGGTTGCTAACCGACCTTGACATTGTCTTATAATGCAAATAAATTCATAACTCCATGAATACTTATCGGAATCGGATGATCTTTAGATCAATCCTAAACCTCTCGATGAGAGGGATCCAAGAAAAATATCACCGCCATAAATAAGATGACCCGCATGGAGTTTGGCCCTACTTGCCAATTTTAAAAATCCCTCTCAACTAGGGAGAACTCCATCCGTTGATCCATATGTCCGATTGTACTATATCTGCCATCAGTGCCCTGCACTTCTCTGCTCTGCTCTGATCTGCTGAGCTTTGCTCTACTCTATTGAACCATGAAGAAGAATAATTGATCGAGAATGTCTCATACCATTCTCTACTAACCTGAAGTCAGTTTCATCTTAAGAGAGTGTGTCACATCACTCTTACTGACCTGAAGTCAGTTTCATCTGAAGAGAGTGTGTCACATCACTCTTACTGACCTGAAGTCAGTTTCATTGATCCCAGATCAATGTCACAAGAGAGTGTCTCAAACCACTCATACCGATCCCAGATCAGTTTTATTGATCCCAGACCAATGGAGGTCATCCTAGCATAGGGAGTACGGTAGATACAATAATGCATCCATCAATAGTACTACTATGGTCTCTATCCTCATTTCCCTGCTCATTGATCAGATGAGAGGTACTTCCCATGAGTCCCAGACTGCATGGGTAGGATGTCTCGACAGGAGAACTAATCATCCTGTCCACAGGAGAACGAATCATCCTGTCAGTGGATGCCACGGAGAACTAATCATCCTGGCCCACAGGAGAACTAATCATCCTATTCCACAATCGCCATGGAGAACAAATCATCCTGGCCCACAGGAGAACTAATCATCTTGTTCCATAGTCGCCACGAAGAACAAATCATCCTAGCCCAAAGGAGAACTAATCATCCTGTTCCACAGTTGCCACGAGAGAACTAATCGTCCCAGCCCACAGGAGAACTAATCATCCTGTTCCACAGTCGCCATGAGGTATCACAGGGGAAGGTCGAACCTGTCAACCTGTACACAGTGCACCACCAGGGAGGGTGAGTCACCCTGTGGTCGTATGTTGCTCCAATAAGTACCCCAAGCCCCCCAGAGCTCCCAGAGCTCAATGCATGCAACATGCAGGACCCTTATAAGAAGGTCTCTCAATGACTCCAAGTCGTTCAAGAAAGTCACAGGTTTGACCTTTCCCGAGGTTTTGACAAAATGTCTGTGCCCTATACATCAGTCTCAATGCGATGGAGCCTCCTCGCTCATCAACTTACCATATCGCAGATAAGGCAGTATTTGATGTCTATCTACTGGAGCAATCATCGAATACGGGATTCCTCAATAATCGAATCCCCCCTCTGGTTGTGACAGAGAATCACATTGGTATTCATCATGTGTACAAACAACTCACTTAAGAGCTTCTGCAACCATACAGCTTCACACAAGATCATACCCATAGTTATGTATTCGGTCTCGGCGGTGCTTGTAGCAACCGACTTCTACTTCCTACTCATCCATAATATGAAAGCAGAATCCAAAGAGAACCAGGACTGAGAAGTGCTCTAGTGATCCTCCACACTGCTTACCTAGTCAGCATTCGAATAATCATGCAATTTCATATTTCTGGAGTGTATCTCAATCCATGAGAGATTGTGCCCCAAAGATATCTCAGAAGATCTTGGCACCAATCTAGTGAGGCTCAACCCAATATGAGCTCACCATGCTCACTACAAAACATATGTCCGGAGGGAAGTTCACCAAGAACATCAACTTGAATGAGTTTATGAAATTCATAGGCATTTCCCAAATCTAGTCCGACATCACTACCATATAACTTCTGAAAGTTAAGATCCTCCAGGTAGTCACAGGCTTGCAGTTTATCATTCCACATCCGAAATCCAACTCCCTCTTACTTCTGCAAATGAGAGGGTCTGCACCTGTCAAAAATAGGTCGTCCTCATAAGGTGCCGGTATGAGAGGTCTATCATCCACAACCTTCGGGTAATGGTTTGGATTGGTTTCACTCCTAGTGAATCTCAGCTTCATTAGACAACTATCAATCCTCTCATGAGTCATACTACGCCCAGGGTGTTTTGCTTCAAGCCATAGAGGGCTTTCTTCCACCTGTATACATGAGATTCTCGATCATGAATCTCAAACTCCTCGGGTTGTTCCAAACCTGTGGACCTGTTGCATGAGGGGAATGGTTCCCTTATAAGATTTCCCTTCGGTACATCTTAGACATGTACCTTCATGCTCTACTTGAATTTAGACATCCCTATCACCATTTGACTCACATCAGGTAGGACCCCATAGGTAGACCTTTGGTGTTATAGATGTGATATGTCAATTGACATGATCCCCAATGGACCATCTTGCAACTTGATACAAATTACCAACCCTGAACCCATGAGAAAAAGCATCTTTGAAAATTATATTTTTTAACACGTACCTTTCCATTGATGAATGCCACCCTGAAACCTTTGACTTCCATTTACGAGATGGACACCAGGTTCTTCTTGCGATCAGGTACATAAAAGAGATTCTGTAAATGAATCGAGTTACCCTCATTCAATTGAGGGGTAACATTCCCTACACCCTTTCCAGATAGGTGGCATTGGCTCCAAGTATAATCCAACGATTGTTTAACATCTCTACCAAATTAGAGAGTGCACCCATCTATCCGATGAAGTGCGTTCAAGCACTAACAATCTATAAGCCAGATTCCCAAAGGAATTTAGAAGAAGAGGCCAATCAAGATAATGCTCTTTAATCTTATCAAAAACAACATTTGATTCTTCATACCTGGGGTTCCTTGCTTTCTATGAAGAGTCAGCCTTTTCCTTGATGACCTACATTACCTGCCACTCCTTTGATCATTGAAGATGTCCCTGGAATGATTGTTATCATCATCAAGTGATGTGTCCCTGCCATTCAGACACTCCTTCGCATAATGGCCAAACTAGTTATCTGCCTTTCCTTCCACCCTGAGATCCGGTCTTCCAATGAAGTGATCTTTAGGCAGGCCATATTCTGCTGCGCCATTCTGATAATATTCTCTGCTTTGACTTCACCCTTGGTGAATTTGAAAAGGGAAGAGGAATCCACTGATCCTTTTGTCCTTTCCAAACTGTCTTCGGTGATTGCTCTTTCACTCTTGTTTGGGCATTGTCTTCACCTCGGCTCTAATACCATGTTAATTTTAGGTATGTTCTATGCTTAGAGCAATTTATTTCAATTTTCACAATTAGCTCCATATCTTTTCCAGATTAGCAATCACATCAGCATTAAAGTGAACTACAGATAGAACATAAACATAAATCGCAGAAGACAAGTAGAAAGAGGAAGAGATCCCAAGTGTGTTGAAATGACTTGAAGGCCACCTCTATTTATACTAAAACGTTGAGCACATGTGGGGTTTATTTGGTTGCTGGCCGACCTTGACATTGTCTTATAACGCAAATAAATTCATAACTCCATGAATGCTTATCGGAATCGGATGATATTTAGATCAATCCTACACCTCTCGATGAGAGGGATCCAAGAAAAATATCAGTTGCCATAAATAAGATGACCCACATGGAGTTTGGCCTAGTTGCCAATTTTAACAAAGCTCTCATGAAGTAGCCTTGGAGAAGACTGTTTGGGGACTATGAAGAGTATTGGGGACACTTACTAAAGTTGTCATTGATGTACAAAATGTCTTGAAGATCTTTGAGGGCATTGTTGAAGATATTGTTAGGGCTTGTTACAGAAGGCATTAAGGAAGCCTTGAAGAACCAATGATCTTATCTTGAAGAATTGAAGCATAGGGTTGGAGCCCTAAAGGATAGGAGTCCTCAAGAAGATCACGCTGGAGCCTGTGCCAATGGAGAGGGTTGGAGCCCTAGAGGTTGGTGCCTCATAGAGACAAGGTTGGATCCTTCTAGAAGATAGGGTTGGAGCTCTAGAGGTTGGAGCCTCGTGAAGTCCAATTTGATGCTTGGGAAAGTACAAGTTGGAGCCTGGTGGATTGGAGATCGGTGTCTTCGTCTAGGGTTGGAGCCCTAAACTATTATTAAACTTGATTTATTGTAAAGAAGAGGATTGGAGTCCTCATTGCTTCTGATTAATAAAATAATTTACTCTATATTGTTCATTTTGTGTTCTGTTTATAAGTGATTTAAACTGGTAAAGTAACAATTGTAAAAGAAATACAAATTCACCCCCCCCCTCAGTATTTCCAACATTCTCTGCAACTACTGCAAGGTCAAAGTTGTATAAAAGTTGTAGTATTGATTGGCAGGTTGAAGTTGTAGTGTGAAGCTAGTTAGAGCAAGATCAAGAGAAGGACTTGCTGGAAGGGCTAACTAGGTACTTCGAGGAGGACTTGGTCTAGAACTTGGGTCTTTGTGTCTCATCTAAAGCAGATCCTACAATAAGAGAAGAGTTTTCTGGGTTTTCCACTTGGAGGGGTTTTGCCCTGACTGAGAGCCTAATTTGTATGTCCTCTATTGTTGTTGTTTTGTTCTTGATATTTGTTTGATGAAAAAAATCTAACTAAAGAATAGAAAGAAGATCAACTAAGTTCACAAGCAAATATTAAGGTTAAGGAAAATTTGCATTAATAAGTTGCCACTTTGCATTTTCCAACATGGTATTAGAGCTAAGGTAAACAAGAAGGTAGTCGGAAAATTTATCTTGTGGACACTGCTACCCACCACTTCTAGGTGATATCCCTAGGAGAAAAAATTTCTCCAAGATGGTCCTCGATCAGCAGCCAACAACCACTTGCAACCACCAACTAGCTCGCTGTGCTATTTCCCCGCCACCTGAGCCAGCCATGTGGTCCCTCACCCATTTGTCTTGATCATATGTTTGAAAGTGAGCCTCCCGAACCTATAGGTATGTCTTGTCATTCGATAATTGAGTATTAAGCTTACTTATCATGGACACTTTTGGGCATGAACTATTAGGGGGATTCGGCAGAAAGAGTGGGCTAGGTTTGTGCTTTTGTCCCCTAGTCCTCTTTTGGATGTTACTCTTGGATCTTAGTCTCGTGGGATCTCCTTTACTAACCATTTGGTATTAGGCTGGTACTACATGGGAAACCCCGATTTTGGGTGCGTGGTCCCGCTCCCTCATCCACATAAATCACTCCCCTTCCATTTATTATAACACCATTCATCATCTTTCCCACCTAGGTCCACATTTCCTCACTGGGTCTACACAAAGTTAGTCTCCCCTCTCCCTTGCCCCCACCTTGGGTCAGGCTTGGAAAGATGCCCCGGAGGTTGAAGCAGTTGAAAAAAAAGAAGTAAAAGCATAGATGGTCACATTCAACAAGAAAATGTACCACAAGATGCAAAAGATGGTCGGGACAAATATATTTAGCACGTGGGCAAAAGCCAATACAAGAGCTCTACCCCATATCCATGGCCAACACCTTGGTTCCATAGGCCCTAGATGAGCCTCTTTTATCATTCAAGAACCCATGATTGTCCCAACCTTTGATGGGCAATGAACAGCCGTACCTGAAAGGGGGTATTCATTGTTATATCTTACACATCATGCTCTTATCCTTTAAGCCTCGAGCAGTTAATCAAAGGAAAATCATGAAAGGCAAAAGGCATATAAAGAAGGGTAGAAAAATCAAGGTCAAGGCACCTCATGTACCACGATTGCTCCCACCATACATTATATACTCAGGTGTGGGCTTCCCTTTTGCTAGCTACCCTTGTACCCTGATATGTGGCCCAGTTTTGCCTCTCTTCATTCCTTATTCCACTCACCTCTTTGTCACATGCCACCACCATTTGAAGCATGTACCTTGCACATATTATCTCCTTTAAAGGTAGAAACCACCAACCAAGGTGCTTGATTAACACCCTTTCGAGCTTAGAGACAATGGCACATGCCAAAGCCCACTATGGAAGGGCATGCCATTATGAACTGTCCACTTGTTGTCCATGGTTTGTAAGATCTTCTACCTAATTACTTTAATGACTGGTTGTACTGGAAGGCTAGGGGATGTATTGCATCTTATGCAGGATTGCAGATGGTCTCCATTTTGAGTTTGGTCTCCCTATACGGGATCCTAACCCTCCAGAGGGCTACATTGGCACATGTAGGGTGTGTGTAGAGAGCCATGGGCCTCCACAGCAGTAGAAAGCCTATCATGGATCCCTAGAGATGTCCAGAGATTGCTCAAGATTCACCTATTGGACGAGGAAGATGCACCTAGCTCACCATGCACAATCGGCCCCACAATTGTACAATGCACTTGGCAGATGACCGAGGACCTGTATGCTAATGTGGCATCACTTACACCATCAGTTGAGCCCTTGCAAATGGTCTACAGGCATCTTCAATCTATTTGGAAACCCATGAGGTTACTTATGTGCACCACAAGTTTATTATTTGGAGAACAAAGGGCCAAGCCCTTGTCCACTACTTTTGGGAGTCCTATTCATCATTATGGCACTTATGGATTTCATCAACCTTCTTATAAGGCCCAACGACATGTATTATTGATCATTTGACCTCTTGAAAAGCTTATTCTTTTGTTTATGAGCTCATTTGGTGGGTTTGTCTCCAAACATTAGTTATTTTGCCATTATTTTATTCTAGGGGCTAATGTAGTCCTAATTAGCTAAATCGAACTCATTAGAAGTGTATAAATACAAGTGATGTGAGTTCATTTTAGCATCATCACTTGGATTAGATCATTTTCTCTCTTGCGATTTTCGTTATTCCTTCTTAGTGGATGAAATTAGAGTATGGATGAATTTTGATGTTTGGATTACATTTTCTTGTCTTGGAGCATCTTGATTGGAAAATCTATTGATGGTTGGATATATTCTCTTACATGTAAGTACAAACTTAATGCTATTTTCTTTTACTTTGTCACATACGTTGATAATGGGATTTTCACTATTTTAGGGCTAATTGTTGCATGCATTTACTACTAAATTGTGGAATTATTTTCTATATAGCATATCTCTATGCATGAGCCATGTATAGAGAATGAATTTTCCTAGAGATCGAATTCATCTTGATGAGCCATCTTGATTTGGAAACAAAGTATAAACGCTTTAAAGTCACTTTCTTTGTTTCCCTAATGCCAAACGAAGTTGTCCTTAGAGCCTCCTTTAGTTAGAAACGAAATCCATTCTCATTATTCTTCTTGACTCCATATCGCCAAAGGAATTAGTCACTGATCCACCATAAGGTGATTACCCTAAAATCACTTTTCTTCACCTTTTCCTCCTTCTCTCTAGGTCTAGCCATGCTGGGTCACCCAGGGCATCATTTTCCCGACAAAATACCCATAGAAAAAGTTTGATCTCCTGGCCTCTCCTGTGCTAGTGCGTCCTCAAGGTCTCCTCCAAATTTGAAGAAATTCCGACGGTGGGATTGTGAGATGTCCCAAGCCCTAGCCCTGAAATCAAACTTTTCCCTGGGTTTCCCTAGGCTAGCACCTCATAGGATCATTTTGGCATCATTAAGTGGAAACTCTTTCTTTGACCCTCCTCCCCTCATTGTTTAGGCTAAAATCATCATTGGTTGCTAAACTTCCTCCTCTTAACTTACGTTGGATCCACTTGGTCTCGTGTGGTCCCATTTCTCATTAAAGTCAATTCTTCAAAGACAACTCAGGATCCAAGTTTTGCAAGGAATTTAGGGATTGGGGAGCTCCTTCACAAGTCACACTCCTTTAACCTAGCCCTTAAATCCTTACCTCCTCCTAGAAAGCCTTGTACCTTGCTTAAGAAGCAAGCAAGCCCCACTCTTGACTCCCTTCTAGGAAAGGATCATTGAGGTCATTTCATATACATTGTTGATCTATCCTTCACAAGTAACTCTCTATACATCAGGTCTCCTCCCATCGGTGAAAGTTGGTAAAGAGTAGGGAGCCTTAGCTAAGGTGACAGTGGGATAACTATCCATCGTTGCCCTTGATCTAGCAGTTGCCCTTTTAGGATTCCCTTTTAGGTCTCCTGCTAGTTTGAGTGGTAACAGACACAATGAAAGGTTGTCTTTTCAAGGGGAATCATTGTGGAAGAAAGGAAGTAAAAGACCTATTGATATGGAAGGAGGGTTTCTACACTGAAGAAGATCAAGACTACATCAAGCTCTCATCAAAGGAAGGCTTGAGAGGAAGATTACAAGAAGGTTGGTGATCTCTCTTGTAAAGAGAACTATATGGAAGGAATATTTGAAGGAAGCATCAAGGGATCTTGGTATCATTCATCACTCTTGAAAGTTGTTATTAGAAGAATCCTAGGAAACATCTTTCAAGGACACTATTGAAGTCTCTTCAAAGATCTTGAAGGCATCGAGGAAGTTGAAGACATCATCAAGAAAGAGAAGGATCTTGGTTATCAAGTAAGTATCATATTATTACCCTATGTCTGAATCCGCGAGTCATATGGGTTCTTTCTACAAGGAGAGCAATAAGTTCGTTGGAGCATCAAATTACCTTGCCTGGAAGAAAAGGATTGACCTGGCACTTACAAAACATGAAGCAATGGAGTATGTTACTGGTGAAATCACTGAACCTAGCCAAGACAGGACTCAAGATCTAGCAAAGTACAAGAAAGGGGAAGTAAGCGCACAAAGGATCATAATTGAATGCATTAAAGATCCCCTTGCTCCATTTGTTGCAAATTTGAAAATTTCTCAGGCTATGTATGACAAGCTAGTGAACTTGTACTCTGTAAGTACATCAAGACAAAAGATATCTTTGCGGAATAAACTATACAAGAATAAATCAAAGGATGAGGACATGGCATCCTTTCTAATGAAGATCTCACAATTAAGAGATCACTTACAGGGGCTTGCGGAGACAATTTTTTATTCGAAAATGACCATTTGTGCATTAAATGCATTGACACTAGAATGGAGCATCTTTGCGACAAGCATCTACTCTAAGAAAGGTTCAACTCCCTTTGATGAGTTGTGGGAATAATGGATTTTGGAAGAATCAAGGATCAAGGGAAAAGATGGCATTGGATTAGATGAGCAGTCTCAAACCTTTCTAGCTCAAGTCAAGAAACTGAATAAGGGAAAGTTTGGGAAGTCCAAGAAGAAAGATATGTCCAAGGTTCAAAGCTTTAAATGCAATGATTATGGACATTATAAGAGGGATTGTCCTAGTTTACAGAACAAGAAAAGAAAGGAAAGAAGCGAGGCTCACATGGCTGAAGAAACGAGAGAACCTGAGAAGAAGTCGAAGAAAGAAGAAGTAATGGATCTTTACTATTGAAGAAGGCACCTTGTCTGTCAAGTTTTCTATGAAGATTGATCTTTCCTTTAGAATAGTATGCATTGCTGCTTACTTTAAGAATTTTGATTTTGCATAGCATCATAAAGAGAAGCATATGATAGTAACATATTTAATGTTTATTTGGTTAAATTGCTTTGTGGAAATCATCTAGATAGATTGAGACCATTTTGCATATTGTTCATCCAAGCATTATCTAACATTATGTTAGAGACAATTATCTTGCTTAGATGGATCATCGTGATCCTAGAAGAACCATCATTTTGGAGGGTCCTTGGGAAAAGCATCATGACAAGGTTAGTATACATTCCATGTAATGTGGAACAATATTGTTAAAGAGATGAAGGAATGCAATGGGTCAAGTTGCAGGGTCATTTTAGGCATATAGCTATATGATTGAATGAAAACATAGAAATTCTTAATAAAAAAAGACTTTGGACAAGATTCATGTGCACAGAATCCGGTAAATAAGTTGGTTCTAAAATATGCTTTGTATATGGTTATATGATGCTTGAAAGAAGAAATTGACTTACTCAAGGATGAATAAAGAATTAAGACTTTCTCTAGAATATATATGAATAATGATTAACATCCACTATAATCTCCAAAAGAAAAGTTCTAACTTGGTAATCAATTTCGATCCTTGGGCACTCTAATGCATGAAGGAAGATTCATATGGAGATGGACCATGAGGATGTTGATGGAATGAGAAGGTCATTATGATGAGATAAGTCAAAGTTTAACTATTGTCGGTTAACATATTATTTTGCTACCTGGAAAAATGTTGCAGGAATACATGATGACAGTTGAGGCAAGTTCAATTGTGTGAATATAAATGTATGAAGAATATTAAGGGAAGCTCAATATCTGGAACCTCGCAACTGTGAAGTCCAGATGTATCTATCTTGGGATTAAAAGGTAGCAGGACAAGAACATAACCTGAAGGTCAAAAGAAATCACTTTGATGAGGAAGCTATGATCAGCTTGAAGTTTGTAAAGGCTCAATACAATGTCTTCATCAATGATGACAAGATGAAAGTGATGTGCAATAAAAGTTACATGGTTCTTTTCACAAGATTAAAGAGTGAAGATGGCTCCATGATACCTCAGAAGGAAGGAATCTCGATGCAAGAGATGCGAAGTAAAGAGGGAACCAAATAGCTATGGAAAACTGGTAGTTGATACTTTTATGAAGACAAGCTTTAAGGCTTGTGGTGTTGACTTCCCAAATAGAAAGGAAGTATGGAATCTCCACTAGATTTGAGAGGGAGCAAAGGAGTCTCCTTAAATAGGAGCAAGGATCTATTCCCCAATCGAAAGGGAATAGGGATATTCTCTCTGGTTGAGAGGGATTGATGTCAAACATCACATGTGCATTCTCTTCTTCAGGTGATTAAGAAAGAATGGTGGATTGGATAAGCATCTGACGTTTCCTTGAGGATATAGCACCCAAGAAAGGAAAGCGACATGTTGACCACATATGTCAATAGTCCAAGAAGGAGAGTACAACAGTGTGGACAAAAATATTTTTAGTCATATCATTATGGTAATTCCAAATTCTACAAAAAATTATTGTAAATGATTCTAATATGACTATCAAGCCATGTAATAACACCTAGGTAAGTCTATGATTCTTCTTAAAGGGTTTCATCCTAGGGAGTTTTTTAACCTTCCCAAATTATGTGTGCTTGTTAACACAGATATTTGGCAGAATTTTTCTCCCAGATATACCCCAAAGCTAGGGTGGAACTCATTAACGAGGTCTTAGGTGAGTCCTAGTGTGTATCGAGTCTATGTAATTTTCATACTAGATCATGTGTCTTGTCGCAGAATTTGGTTGAGTCTCAAGAGTCTATGTCTATGTGTATTTCCCCTTCCAAGGGTTGAAATTGTAATATTTGATGTAAAAATGTCTAGGAATAATTTGGTGCATGGTTACTCATACTTAGACACCATGGCTAAATTATTATTTTTTATACACTTAGAGGGTGGAAAATAATTAATCCCCTATGAGTCTTTTTAATTCTATTTTTTGGCAAAAATTAAAATTAAAATTAAGCCAAAAATTATACAAAAAATAAAATGAAGGGAAAATTAATTACCCTTCAAGTGGAAAAAATAAATTTTGTAGAATAAATTCGTGGGTCTAGAAAAATCGATTTTATGAGTTCCTCTAGCAAAAGAAAAGTCAAAGTTTTAAGAGAAATTGACCCTTTGGACCATGGTGGTTAAGTCAGAGAAGATTTTTTTAGCGTAAAAGTTCAAAATATTATTTTTTGAACTAAGAAAAAAGGGGTTTAATGTGGAATTCGAATTTTTCCTCAAAATCAAGGAATAAAATTCAAGGTTTGACTGGGATCAAAGAATTTTTCTCCATCAACTAAGGAGATCCATTTTTCTCAAGAAGATCAATGGGTCATATTATTTTGACGAGGATAAGCCACGGATCAAGAAACTAGCCATTATTTCCACTTGGAGGGGTTATTCCCTCTCATTTTTTCTATATAGGGAAGTTATCAAGCGCATCTTTTAAGCACAATCTAACCAGATCGAAATTATCTTTGTACTGAGCAAGACTCTGCTGGATTTTGTAATACAAGCATAAGACTTTGGGGTTCAATTCAAGGTCTCTCTCACTTGCTAATCTATGGTATGTGTTGAATGATTTATTTTTATATGCTTTGAGCTATTATATTGCATGATTATTATTTCAATTGCCAGTAGTAGGAACATCTACTAGCATATGTATCTTGCTTTAGGTGTTGCGCTAGAGTAAGCACTTTAGGCCTAGTAGATCTGGCAGGTATCTCCAGATTTCTATATCTCGTGTTAATCGAACCCCTTTTGATCTAATAATCTATTTTTCGAACTACATTGAGTTACAGACAGACTCTGAGGAGATAACACTTTGCTTGGTTTCAAGTCTTGATCTAACAAATATTTGATACATGAGGGTTTTGCCAAATTTTAAAATTAATTAAAATTCTATCACCTATTTACATGTGCTACAAGGATTTAATATGCTAATAAGAGCAATTTTATTTTTATCAATATTATAAATATTTGTAAATAATTTTTCTCTAACCCTTGTATTTTAATACTAATACATTGTTTTCATTTTGTATAGCATTGGGTTTTTGGGGTTTACTTGAAATTTTTGTATATTTTGTGTATTTGGGCTTTCTATTTTTCATTTGTGCATGCTAGCTCAAGGAATTGAAGAGAAATTAAATTTTTGGAGAGTCCTAACCTCACCTAGCCTAAACGGTTAGGGTTTCAAAGGTTTCTACACCTCTAGAGGAGCCATCTAGCCCAAGGAGGCAAGACGTTCAAGAGAGAAGGCCTAACCGAAGGCCTAGAGGGCTAGATCTAGCCTTTCTAGGCCAAATTTTCTCAATGCTTAGCCAAAAAGGGAAGGTCGCAGCCCTTGCAGGGTTTCTGGAAGTGATTTTTCATCATTTTTTTGGCTAATTTTGTTGTTGAAATGGTATCGTAGCCTTTGGAGGTTGGTTGCAGGCTTTTTGAGGCCCCAATCCCTTAGTCGCAACCATTTTGAGGGCTTTCCCTTGTGCTTGCGGCCCTACTAGGGCTTACCTCCCCTAGTCGTGGCCCTTTGAGGGCTTTCCCTTGTAGCCGCAGGCCTTAGAGGGCTTCTAGCCCTAGGTTGCAAGCCTTATTCCCTCCCCAAGGCCTAACACAAGCCTCTTTCTCCTTAGCACAGTCGCTTTTGGGCTCATTTTTGGCTTTTGCAATTGATTTTGGCACTAGTTCTTATGTTTGCAGGCTTATGGTAAGTTTGGCAAGGGTTTAAAGTTGATTTTGATATCATTTTTGCCATTGATATATTGTGTTTCAAGCTAACATTTGGTTTTGCAGACCTATCATTGGTTTGAAGATGGATTCACAAGAAAGGTTGACCTATCATTTTGAGGTTTCTATCAAACTAAAATTGGTGTTGTAGGTATTTGGAGTTCAAGTGCACATTGGAAGTCTATCTAGTCATTCAACAAGGCCTCTAGGCCTAAGGGTTTGCCTCTTATCCCCTCTTCTCCTTTTTGTTTTGATAATCAGATCTTGAAGTGGCTCTTAACAATGGTATAATATCTCAATATAATCATCCATAAAAGCCCTAAGTTACATCTAAAATATTTCATAAGCCAAGTAAACATTTAAGCTTCTCTATCGATGATATTCTAAGTGTTTCTTGAGGTCTGATATGATATTTTCTACGGTCTGATATGAGCAAACAAAACTCTAATATATAATGTAACAGTGGTAAGAAAACATATTGCAAAGGCTTAACACTTAATAGAACTCATTTCTAAGTCTTGGGAACATTATCTCTCTCGTTCCAAGCTAATGGAAAAGTGTTGAAGCGATTACTTTTATGAAGTCGTGTTTATCTTTGAATGGTAAGAGGGATCCTTGAATGTCTTGATCTTGTTCTCCTTAGCATCTCATTACACATTGGAAAGTGCATCACAACATTCCTCTTACATTTCATCGTTATCCTCTATTCTTGAAGATCACTGTTAGCTATCTCATTTCAAGATAATTGTGCTTTAATTGGCTCTCATAATAAGCATTGGTTTCATCTTTTCAAAAGGTAAATCATAAGCGGCATGAGTTAGAAAATTGGGTAGTTATTGTGGTGAATGTCATTATTGCCTCTTTGATCCTCAATTGACATCTTGCTATTGTGCTCATTGTTATCACTCAGATTTTCCTAGAAGTTGTAAGAAGAGGAAAGGGGTTTGAGGTAACCACAAACCAACTTTTAGGTACAAAATCTAGCCAATCTGTATCCAGAGAAGGCTCTCTCTTTAAGGTTTAACTTTGTTTTGGAAGATATTAGGCTAGTTATGAAAGCCTGGGGTTTTGATTGCGTTTGGTGGTGAAATTCAGTAGCAGAGGGGTAGGACTAAATAGTTTAGGCCATTGGACTAATGGAGTCGAAGAAGATGGCTCAACTCGATTTTGTTTTTCAACAAAGGATGGCTTTACAGGGCAATATCGCTAAACAGGGAACAAATAGAGACTTGAAAAGATGGAATGGACTCAAAAGGGATGAAGGGAAATTAAGAATCCTTCAACATATTTTAAGAAGAGGGAACTTGGATGATCATCAATAAAAAGCTATTAAGGATTTTTTACTAAATGATCAAAATGAGTAAACTAGGAAACGGGAGCAATTAAAAATTCACTGCTTATACTAGTTTAGAAAAAAAAAATAGAATAAAAACGATTGAAAACAGATTGCACTTAAGTACTTTCTGAATTATGCTTTTTCGTTTTAATATTCAAATATGAAACACAATTGATATAATAAACAAGAAAACAATAACACATGGGATATAAAATACTTATCTGTCCGGTGTTTTGCACATGAATCTTGTGAAAAGTCTTTTGTATTAATCCTTCCTCCAGCCAGCCGTACAAGAGTTTGTCCAATAGCACTTTATTCCAAAGTAATCAGTCTTATAGAAATGTCTAAAAATCCACCCACAATACTTCAAATGAAGAAGTATTTATACTAATTTCTAAACTAAAATATCTTAAAAAAATATCAAGATTGCTTTACAAATATCTCCAACTGTTTACATTAATAGAACTTAAATAAAGGACATTCAAAACTAATGAATCTATTTGGCACTATGTTTATGGATTTATGGTGATGACGAAGAGAAAGTCGAATTTGATAGCAACTTTTAGTTGATGATGAGGCATCCCAGTGACTAACTGCATCCTTCCTTTGTGCATTCTACCCCAGAAATTCTGCAAACTTAGGGTCCAATGATACACTTGTATATCTCAATCTGAAATAGATATGTAAAAAGTGAAAGAGGTTATTGTATATAAGAATGTTTTTGAGATAAACCTCTCTCAGTTTCCCAAAATTCAGCTCCAACTATTCATAATATTCTCTGCAAAAAGATGTAAAAAACAGGACTTTGCACAAACTGAAAAATATGTTGTGAAGACATGCAGTTATCTCCCTTTTGGTAATACCTGTGTAAAAGTGAGAGAGGATTTTGTAGAGTAGCCCGTTAGGAAGAAAAACCTCCTCCAGTTTCTCAAAATACTTCTTGGATTGGCCACAATAGTTTCTACAAAACTATGACTTAAATAAGAAATTTCTGAAGAATGTACCATTTCTGCTCTGATTTCATCCTTCAACCTTAAATTCCTTTCAACTGTTTTTCACTTTTACTTTGGATAAACTTCATTGTCGCTGGTGAAAGTATTTTCATCTTTGTTTAACCCTTAATGTCTTCATGCTTACTTTTATTGTTTATCTTTTACCTTTTACTTTTACCGCTCTGTTTTTTCATTTGTCTTCACTTTGACATGAATTTGTATACTCTGTTTTGTAATTGTCTTCCCTGTTGTTTATCTTCATGCTAGTTGATTTACTTGATTTGGTCTTCAATCTGATACTCTTTAATCCTAATACACTTTGACTGTTCTTTATTGTGTCCTTTTACCTTCAATGTGTAGTTTAGGTTTTTACTGTCTATTTCAACATTAAATCCTTTTAATTCCATGTTTTCTTTGCTTGTCTTTTTACTGTATGTTTTATCTTGCATCTCTGTTTGAATAGTTTTGATAACAATCTTGGAGTAAACAGGTCTTATGGCTAGTATTAAGATTGTTTATCCAAGGCTGTGGTCTTTTTATCACCTGTAAAACAAAACAAACTGTTAAGAAAGCATTGGCTTGCAGGGGAGGTCGAAAAGGTTTCATTTGAGCTTGAGAGGTTTGTGGAGTGAGTCCAAAATGATTTTCGGAAGGCAAACCATGCTCGAATCGGTTAACAGAGACTTCAGGTGGTGCAAATGGGTTACATAGGGTTTTACTGCACAATCAGGTGAAAACGAGCAAAACTAGGGTTTTTGTGTTTAAACAAGTAAATGGTTGGTATTGGCGAGTGAATGAAAATGACAATTGGCGGCAACTAAATGATGAGACATTTTGTCGTTTAGTAGAAGGTGGTAAGTGGTTTCTATTACACCGCTATTGGAAGGGAGGCAGTATTTGAGTTCATCCGCGCGATACCATGCAATGAGCGAGGCATGGCGAGGGTACTATTTGCAAAACCGCTTCGCAATCGCGTGCTAACGTTCGGTCACGGAGGACCGTGCGATATGTATAATAGCCATTAGATTTCAGGGACTCGATCGGATGATTGTCGGAGTTATGAAGTGGCGGAGGTTTATGTAGGCGGGCCCGATATAATTAACGATTATATAATCATATTGGGAGCGGCGGAATTGGCTAGTGAGGCTATTAATTAACCATGAGGGTTAATTAATCCCATTTTAATGTAGCGGGGGATTGGGGTTCTTAATGCGTTACTGATTAACTCATTAATCCATTTTTAAAACGTATTATGGTTATAATTTAACTAGGGGCGGGATATATAATATTTCGGGATTATTATACAATTACAATAATACGGGAATGGGTCAATTTTATAAGAGATTTATAAATTAATACAAGTTAATAGTCAATATGACATAATGAACAGAAAGCGCTAAGTATAAAAACATTTGATGTGTGTATTCAAACATAGGCTTAAAGTGAAAAAAGATTTTTATGAAAAATATTGTAATTTTCCTAAGTAAAATAGAATTTACTTTATGAAAAACTTATCAAAGGAATAAATGATTTATGAATGGGTATGATGATTTAATGGATGGTTTAAGTACTTAGGCATTATAAAATATTGGGCCGAGGGTCTGGTCTCTCCACAAGTCAGAGAAATGCTCTGAGCCCCTTTAATTTAATAAATACCTTGGTACTTAGGGGAAATTAGTAAAAATTTAGGGAAAATGTGTAGGGGAGTTAATTATTCTGACTTTGCTTGCTTAATATGTCTTTTATGTACTGCATGCCTTTGCCTCATGATGAAAATAAAAGATTTCCACATTTGAACATCATCTTTCATCTCGTGCTATTTTGCAACCATCATCTACCTACCCTACCTACTTAACCTAGCATTTTTACTTCTTTATTAGGGTGCACTTAGACTGGCAAACCCTTATCAAACTTTTCTTTTCTTTTACATGGCAATGCTTATCTAAGTCTATACTTATTAAATCCAAGGGCTCAGATTAAACTATTGAGCTCCTTTTATTCACTCTACCTATCTACTTATCTGCCAAGATTACACTGTTTGGTTAGATCTTTATTCTCTACTTTTACAACATGAAATTGAAAAATGAAGTAGCTAAGTTTAAACTATTTGACTATTCATGAATTGTGGCATAAGTGACAAACTGCACACAATTTTTATTATACCAAAGTAAAAAAGTAGTAGCATTAGACTTGCACACTTTCATGGTCTTTTCTTTTTGATGGGGTTCATTTTCTTTTATTTTTTTACCATCTTTTATTCTTTTTACCCTTTGATTTTTCTTTTAGGGTATACCCTCTTTACATTTTCTAATTTTTTTTTTATTTTTTACAAATATGAAAAACATTTGCAGAAGCAAAGGTATGTACATATTTCAGAGCTAAACCCAGTCAATCATCATAGATGACACCTATTGGTATAGGAACCTAACAGTGGCTCCACTTGGGGATGGCATTTCCTTGTGAAATGTCAAGAACACCGTCGACTAATAGCTTGATCCATTGGGCCAATCCCACACATGCACATGCTCTGTTGCATAATCTTTTAAAATCTTGAACTGAAATTGTAGCCTTTTCTGCAAATTGAAATCTAATCTAACATATACTTGCTCCTGAAAACTGAATTTATTCAAACTGAAATCCTACCTACTTACTCTAATCAGCTTTCTGACTGCTAGTTAGGTAAAATGAAACAACCAATGCAACCACTCAAGCATCATATACGTTGGTGACTTTTGTTGTTTGTGCTTGTTGGTGGTTAAAATTGAGATCTTGAAATCAAATATAGCTTTGTTAACCTTTGAGAAGATCAGAAAATTCCTGATTTCCTTTCTTGAATCTAGAAATTGTACAAAAAGATCTTGTACAATATATACACTATTCTTGAACTGATTCAAACAACTGCACATCTGTTGTATATGGCCTACATGCCATGAAACTGAAATATCACTTTCATCTTTATCACCCTACATGTTTTCAACTGATCTTTGTGATGATATTTCTACTGATTGTAATGTCTGTCTGGTGAAACCATTATCATCTTGATTTTGACTCTCATAATCTGTTAATGTAGAAAATTTCTAATTGCATTCATCATTCAACCTATCAGCTATTGGATCATAAAGAACTTGGAAGGATTGTTGCAACTTATTACATATAGGTTCAAATGGAACTTCATATATTTCTACAAGCTACTCCCCCTTTTCTTTAAAAGTTTTATACCAAATTTCCTTTAAAAATTGAAATGATTCAAAACAAAGAGGTAGGGAATCATCCTGGATCATTTGATCATATGTTCCAGCTTCCAAGTCTTCTTCTGCAACCTGACATTCAATGGCATTTTGGGGTTGCAAGTCTAGATATGAGAAGTCTTGAACAAATATTTTATTGCCCTCTAGATAGTTAATATCAAGACTTTTTGACATTTGATTTCTAATTGCATGATAGTTATCTCTAATAAACTAAAATGAAGCAAAACAAAATGGTAAAGTTCCTTCACTTATTTCAAAATTTTCTGCACTTTCCTCCTCATTCTCATAGCTGAAATGAACAAGTTGATCACTATTTTCAAGTTGTTGAACCTAAACTTCCTTATTCCTCAAACTAGCTTCTAATTTCTCTTTAAAGTTAGTTTGGATTTGAAGAACATAATTATCATCATACTGATCATATTTAGGCAAATCATCAAACGAAGTAATGTCACCAAACATACACATTAGATCAGAAGATTGCTCATCCACATATTGCTCTATGAATCTATCTTCTAATCTATGGTAGTTGGAATTAACAGGGATTTGTTTATGGATGTCAATCTTCTTTTTGTGAAACAAATGTGTCATGGTGATTTTGAACAAGAAATTCAACTTTCATGGTGATATTCTGCATCATTTCCTTTGTTTTCTTTATCAAAATGTCGAGTTTTTCCTCTTTTTCTACTTTCAACTTTTCTCTTCTAATTTGCAGATTAACTTCTACATCTACTGCCATGTTTTGCATCTATTCCATTGTTGACGGGTTTCTTTTTCTTAGATGAAATTCTATCTCTAAATCAAATGCTTGGGTAATGCAAAAGAGATGAATCAAGGGAAGGTCTTATATTTAATGGTATTGAATAATAGGCTTGGTTAAATATGTCTAAAAATTGTTGTATTGCTTCATCTGGATGTCATTTTAACTGATTATATTCTTCTATGATTATGAGAAAATTGACTTCGATTATCCATCTATTAAGGAAGAGTTTGAGAAACTACTCGAGATTTGAGATGCTTGCCTCAGGCAAGGTTTTGAACCAACTCTTGACTTTGTCTTGCAAAAAAAGAGCAAAAAGCCTAAAACTGACATCCTCTTCATCTACTTCAAATAAGTTAAGACAATCTTCAAAAGTTTGACAATGTTTTTGGGCAGTGATACCATTCTCTCCATCAAACCTAGGGAGATACTTGGGATAATCGTTAGGGAAAGCTTGGAGTGTAGGAGGCAAAATGAGTGGTTTATATCTATTAGGAACTTTATGAGGTACTGGAATGTGTACAAGGATTGTATGATTAGTCTTAATTTTTTGATTCTCCTTAATTGGAAAATGATCTTCATAAGAATTAGAAGACTGTTGTTCAAATGTGTAAGGAGATTTTATATCTACATTTTTCAAAGCAAAATAATAAAAATTTAATCTAAAATCATCTCTAAAATACAATATACATTGAAAAACTTTATCAATGAAAAAAAACATAATGTCTTGGATAACAATCCAAGTTAAAAGCTTGATCTTTTCACACAGTTTTTTCAGGTTCATTTCTCCAATGGAGTCTTTATTGTAGAATTGATTTTGGAGTCACCATGTGGATGATTTTAACCTTTGTGAGTCTGATCAATGTTTACCATCATAGATCGAATCTAAACCTGTAAAACAATTCTGAAGAAAAAGTTAGTTCTCCAGGAAGCCAAATTTTGAGTATTTTATGATTATTTTTCTTTTTTTTAATGAATTTTCAAAACAACTTCTATGATTTCTTTAAGAGGCTTTAAATATGAGATTTAATCTTATAAAGATTTATTTGACATGAAGAACTGGTTGAATGTTTGGAAACCAGATATTCATTCCATAAACTAGACCAGAGATAGACTGAAGCAGCATTCATCTAATATGCAATTGCAAAGCAAGAGCAGTTCAAACGCTAACTGACTAACTTCAGGCTCCGTCTGTAGTTTATAAAGTAAACAATAGTAACAAACAAAATATTCGTTCCCCAACAGAGTTGCCACAATGTTATCACTCAGATTTTCCTAGAAGTTGTAAGAAGAGAAAAGGGGTCCGAGGTAACCACAAACCAACTTTTAGGTACAGAATCTAGCCAATCTGTATCCAAAGAGGGCTCTTTCTTTAAGGTTTAGCTTTGTTTTGGAAGATATTAGGCTAGTTATGAAAGCTTGGGGTTTTGATTGTGTTTGGTGGTGAAATTCAGTAGCAGAGGGGTAGGACTGAATAGTTTAGGCCATTGGGCTAATGGAGTCAAAGAAGATGGCTCAACTAGATTTTGTTTTTCAACAAAGGATGGCTTCACAAGGCAAGATAGCTAAACAGGGAGCAAATAGAGACTTGAAAAGATGGAATGGACTCAAAAGGGATGAAGGGAGATTCAAAATCCTTTAACATATTTTAAGAAGAGGGAACTTGAATGATCATTAATAAAAAGCAATTAAGGATTTTTTACTAAATGATCAAAACGACTAAACTAGGAAACAGGAGCAATTAAGAATTCACTGCTTATGCTAGTTTAGAAGAAAACATTTAAAATAAAAACGATTGAAGACAGATTGCACTTAAGCACTTTCTGAATTACTATTTTTCGTTTTAATATTCAGATATGAAACACAATTGATATAATAAACAAGAAAATAATAACACATAGGATATAAAATACTTATTTGTCCGGTGTTTTGCACATGAATCCTGTGAAAAGTCTTTTGTATTAATTCTTCCTCAAGCCAACCATACAAGAGTTTGTCCAATAGCACTTTATTCCAAAGTAATTAGTCTTACAGAAATGTCTAAGAATCCACCTACAGTACTTCAAATGAAGAAGTATTTATACTAATTTCTAAACTAAAATATCTTGAAAAAATATCAAAATTGCTTTACAAATATCTCCAACTGTTTACATTAATAGAACTTAAATAAAGGACATTCAAAACTAATGAATCTATTTGGCACTATGTTTATGGATTTATGGTGATGAAGAAGAGAAATTCGAATTTGATAGCAACTCTTAGTTGATGATGAGGCATCCCAGTCACTAACTGCATCCTTCCTTTGTGCATTCTGCCCAAAAAATTCTGCAAACTTAGGGTCCAATGATACACTTGTATATCTCAATCTGAGATAGATATGTAAAAAGTGAAAGAGGTTATTGTATATAAGAATGTTTTTGAGATAAACCTCTCTCAGTTTCCCAAAATTCAGCTCCAATTGTTCATAACATTCTCTCCAAAAAGATGTCAAAAACAGGACTTTGCACAAACTGAAAAATAGGTTGTGAAGACATGCACTTATCTCCCTTTTGGTAATACCTGTGCAAAAAATGAGAGAGTTTTTGTAGAGTAGCCTATTAGGAAGAAAAACCTCCTCCAGTTTCTCAAAATACTTCTTGGATTGGCCACAATAGTTTCTACAAAACTATGACTTAAACAGGAAATTTCTGAAGAATGTACCATTTCTGCTTTGATTTCATCTTTTAACCTCAAATTCCTTTCAACTGTTTTTCACTTTTACTTTGGATAAACTTCATTGTAGCTGGTGAAAGTATTTTCATCTTTGTTTAACCCTTAATATCCTCATGTTTACTTTTACTGTTTACTTTTTACTTTTACCGCTCTGTTTTTTTCATTTGTCTTCACTTTGACATGAATTTGTATACTCTATTTTGTAACTGTCTTCCCTGCTGTTTATCTTCATGCTAGCTGATTTACTTGATTTGGTCTTCAATCTGATACTCTTTAATCCTAATACACTTTGATTGTTCTTTACTGTGTCCTTTTACCTTCAATGTGTTGTTTAGGTTTTTACTGTCTATTTCAACAGTAAATCATTTTAATTCCACGTTTTCTTTGCTTCTCTTTTCACTGTATGTTTTATCTTCCATCTCTATTCGAATAGTCTTGATAACAATCTTGGAGTAAACAGGTCTTATGGCTAGTATTAAGATTGTTTATCCAAGGCTGTGGTCTTTTTATCGCCTGTAAAACAAAACAAACTGTTAAGAAAGCATTGGCTTGCAAGGGAGGTCGAAAAGGTTTCATTTAAGCTTGACAGGTTTGTAGAGTGAGTCCAGAATGATTTTCATGAGGCAAACCATGTTCGAATCGGTTAACAGAGGCTTCAGGTGACGCAGATGGGTTACATAGGATTTTACTGTACAATCAAGTGAAAACGAGCAAAATTGGGGTTTTTGTGTTTAAACGGGTAAATGGTTGGTATTGGCGGGTGAATGAAAATGACAATTGGTGGCAAGTAAATGATGAGACATTTTGTCGTTTAGTAGAAGGTGGTAAGCAGTTTCTATTACACCATTATTGGAGGGGGGCGGTATTTGGGCTCATCTGCGTGATAGCATACAATGAGCGACGCATGGTGAGGGTACTGTTTGCAAAACCGTTTCGCGACCACGTGCTAACGTTTGGTCGCGGAGGGCCGTGTGATATGTATAATAGCCGTTAGATCTCAGGGACCTGATCGGATGATTGTCGAGGTTATAAAGTGGCGGAGGTTTATGTAGGGGAGCCCGATATAATTAACAATTATATAATCATATCGAGAGCGGCGGGATTGGCTAGTGAGGCTATTAATTAACCATGAGGGTTAATTAATCCCGTTTTAATGTAGCAGGGGATTGGGGTCCTTAATGCATTACTAATTAACTCATTAATCCCTTTTTAAAACGTATTATGGTTATAATTTAACCAGGGGCAGGATATATAATATTTCGGAGGATTATTATACAATTACAATAATACGGGAATGGGTCAATTTTATAAGGGATTTATAAACTAATACAAGTTAATAGTTAATATGACATAATGAACAGAAAGCGCTAAGTATAAAAACATTTGATGTGTGTATTCAAACATAGGCTTAAAGTGAAAAAACGTTTTTATGGAAAATATTGTAATTTTCCTAAGTAAAATAGAATTTACTTTAGGAAAAACTTATCAAAGGAATAAATGATTTATGAATGGGTATGATGATTTAATAAATGGTTTAAGTACTTAGGCTTTATAGATTATTGGGTCGAGGGTCCCGTTCCCCCACAAGTTAAAGAAATGCTCTAAGCCCCTTTAATTTAATAAATACCTTGGTATTTAGGGGAAATTAGTAAAAATTTAGGGAAAATGAGTAGGGTAGTTAATCATTCTGACTTTGTTTGCTTAATATGTCTTTTATGTACTATATGTCTTTGCCTCATGATGAAAATAAAAAATTTGCACATTTGAACATCATCTTTTACCACATGTTATTTTGCAACCATCATCTACCTACCCTACTTAACCTAGCATTTTTACTTCTTTATTAGGGTGCACTTAGACTGGCAAACCCTTATCAAACTTTTCTTTTCTTTTACATGGCAATGCCTATCTAAGTCTATACTTATTAAATCCAAGGGCTCAGATTAAACTGTTGAGCTCCTTTTATTCACTCTACCTATCTACTTATCTGCCAAAATTACACTGTTTGGTTAGATCTTTATTCTCTACTTTTACAACACGAAATTGAAAAATGAAGTAGCCAAGTTTAAACTGTTTGACTATTCATGAATTGTGGCATAAGTGACAAACTGCACACAATTTTTATTATACCAAAGTAAAAAAGTAGTGGCATTTAGACTTGCACACTTTCCTGGTCTTTTCTTTTTGATAGGGTTCATTTTTTTTCATTTTTTGACCATCTTTTATTCTTTTTAGCCTTTGATTTTTCTTTTAGGGTATACCCTCTTTACATTTTTTTATTTTTTTGATTTTTAATTTTTACAAATATGAAAAACGTTTGCAGAAGCAAAGGTATGTACATATTTCAGAGCTAAACCCAGTCAATCATGATAAATGACACCTATTGGTATAGGAACCTAACACTCATAATAATCCTTCCTTTTTATCAATTGAGATAAATTGTTAAAACTGGCAACTAGGGCCAAATTCCACTTTGTACAGCGCATTTGATGGGACTTATGATTGCATTGAATTCCTCTTTTTGAGAGGACCAAAATCGACCTAAAGATCATCAAATTTGGACAAGCATAAATGTGTCTTTGAATTTATGCCCACACATGTGCAAATTGTCAAAGTTGGCAACATCATCATGTAGGCTCATGAAGCCCAAGAGTCATGTTGTTAATTTTAGGCAACAATGGTATGTTCTATGCTTTAGAGCAATTTTACTTCAATTTCTTTATTAGCCCAGTATTAATATTCAGATTAGCAATCTCATCAACATGATAGTAAAATGCAGATAGAACATAAACATAAATAGTAGAAGACAAGCTAAGACAAGAGGACACAAGATGTGGCACCAACCAGGGACAAACCCCAATGTGGGGAAACTCTTGATCAAATCTTCTTTTAGTCTCCAATAGTTCAGCAGAGAGAGTACAATTTACAAATCTGATAATTTATGACAACAACAAAAGAGCCCTAGACAGAAAAGTCAACGCTGGTCACCAGGGCAGATTTGACCCTCAGCAAATTAGTCAACTTCAATCAACTTCAGCCTCCAAACAGCAAGATAAAACAGGAATCAAAACAGTCAAATTCAGCCCAGTCAAAGCCTGGTCAAACAACCCACCTACGGTCAGCCCTAGCAGCAGTCAACACTGGTCAACAATCAACGTTTAGCCTCAATTTCTGTGCCCAAAAATGCAGCCTACCCAAACAGAGATAACCCTCACAAAAACGCAGTCAAAGGAGGTCAACGCATGCTGGTCAATGCTTGGTCAAACTGTCTAGATATTCAGCCTCCTGAAATTTTGCTCTCCTAAAATTTCGAACATGGAGAGAGAGAGGGAAGTGTGAAGATGAGTGTGTCCAAATGAGGCTAAGCGCCTTCTATTTATATGCAATGTTGAGGATGAATAGACGCGATTGTTAGGCTTCAGAGCCTACATGAGTCTGTTGGCCGACCTTGACAATTTGATCATTATCAAAATAAATTCATAACTTCATTTGTACATGTCAGAATGAAATGATTTTTAGATCAATCCTACACCTCTCGGAGAGAGGAATCCAAGAAAAATATCAGCTGTCATAAAGAAGATGACCCATGTGGAGTTTTGCCCTAGTTGTCTCTCAGAGAGAGGAATCCAAGAAAAATATCAGTTGTCATAAAGAAGATGACCCATGTGGAGTTTGGCCCTAGTTGCCAATTTTAACACTCACTCTCAACTAGGGAAAACTCCATCTGCTAATCCATCTGCCAATCTATACTATCTTTGCCATCAATGCACTGCTCTGCTCTGCTGAACTATGAAGAAGAAGAAGTGATCAAGAATGTATCATACCATTCTCTACTAACCCGAAGTCAGTCCCAATCAAAAGAGAGTGTGCCATACCACTCTTACTGACCTAAATTCAATTCCAATCAAAAGAGAGTGTTTCATACCACTCTTACTGACTCGAAGTCAGTTCCAATTGATCCCAGATCAATATCGGTCATGCTAGCATAGGGAGTACAGTAGTACACAATGCATCCATCGGCAGTACTATGGTCCCTATCCTCATTTCCCTACTCATTAGCCAGATGAGAGGTACTTCCCATGAGTCCCAGACTGCATGGGTAGGATGTCTCAGCAGAAGAAGGATGAACCACTCATCCTACCTACATGTCACCAAGCGGTATCGCATGGGAAGACTGAACCACTCACCCTGTACATAGCAAACCACTAGGGGGAGGTTGAACCACTCACCCTGTACACAGCAAACCACTAGGGGAAGGTTGGACCACTCACCCTATGGTTGCTCATTGCTCCAAGAAGTACCCCAAGCCCCCCCAGATCTCCCAGAGCTCAATGTCCATCTCATATAGGACCCTCATAAGAGGGTCTCTCGACAACTCCAAGTCGTTCTCGGAAGGCCAAGAACTTGTCCTTCCCCAAGGGCTTTGTCAGAATATCAGCGACCTACTCATCAATCCCAACCTACTCATCAATCCCAATGTGATGGAGCCTTATTGTTCCTCGTTGTAGCATATCTCGGATAAGTGATACTCGATGTCTATATGCTTGGAGAGATCATGAAACATGAGATTCTCTGATAATCGAATCCCACTTTGGTTGTCACAGAGGTCACGGTGGTATCCAACACATGTCTAAACATCTCACTGAAGAGCTTCCACAACTAGACAGCTTCACAAGAGACCATACTAGCAGGTATGTATTCGTCCTCGGCGGTGCTCAAGGCAATCGATTTCTGCTTCTTACTCATCCAAGATATCAAAGCAGAACCCAAAGAAAAACAGCATCCAAAAATGCTCTTGCGATCCACCACACTGCCAGCCCAAGCAGCATCAGAATAACCATGCAGCCTCACATCTCCGACTGTGTATCTCAATCCATGAGTGATTATGCCCCGAATATCTCAGAAGATTCTTGGCACCAATCCAATGTATATGATGAGGCTCAACCATATATTGGCTCAATGTGTTAACTGCAAAACATGTCTAGACGGGAGTTCACAAAGAACATCAGTGCTCCTATGAGTTGAGGATACTCAAAAGCATTTCCCAATTCAGGTCTAGCAACACTACCACACAACTTCTTAAAGTTAAGTTCCATTGGAGTAGTCACAGGCTTTCAGTCCACCATCCCAAATCTTTCCAATATCTTCACAACATATTTTCCTTAAGAGAGAAAAATTTCACCTGGCTTTTGCCAGACCTCCAACCCTAGGAAATAGTGCATCGGTCTTAGGTCCTTCATCAGAAGCCAACTCCCTCTTGAATTTGTGAATGAGAGGGTCTGCACCTGTCAGAAAGAGGTCGTCCACATAAAGTACAAGAATGAGAGGTTTATCATTTCCAACCTTAAGGTAAAGGTTTGAATCTGCTTCACTTCTAGTGAATCCCAACTTCATCAAATAGTTATCGATCCTCTCATACCAAGCCCGAGGTGCTTGCTTCAATCAATAGAGAGCTTTCTTCAACTTGCATAAATGAGATTCCCAATCATGAACCTCAAACCCCTCGAGTTGTTCCACATAGACTTCCTCTTTGATTGAACCATGCTAGAAAGAGGTCTTGACATCCATCTAATGTAGGTTCCATCCTTGCGAGGCAGCAAGGGCTATGATCGAGCGAATGGTGGTGTATTGGGCAACAGGTGCAAATATCTCATCGTAATCTACACCTTCCTTTTGAGAGAAGCCTCAAGCAACAAAGTGAACCTTGAACTTTTCTACACTTCCATCAGCTCCATGATTGATTTTGTAGAGCCACTTAGAGGTGGCAACCGATTTGTCTTAGGGTCTAGGGACCACATCCCAGACATCATTCTTCATAATTGACTCGTATTCTTCATTCATATCATCCTTCCATACGTGACGCTTCACGGCTTATTTGAATGATGAAGGCTCATTTTGAATGATAGTGCTCATGGCGGTCAAATATCCTTGATACCTGTTCGGCTTCTTGCTTTCACGGAAAGTCCCCCTTGCTGCAAAGTGTCTCTCGACATCTTCGAGAGTCTCCCTAAGCCATGAGGGTCAACTTTTGGAGCAGGGCTCATGAGCAGGAGGATCAATAGGATCCATAGGTTCATCAACATCAAGCATCATTTCGTCTTCTTTTGCACCCTAATTTCCAGTGTCGGCTTCTTTGTCCTTCCCTAGATAGGAAGGTTGTTGATCTTCCTAAGGGCCATATCTTCATCAAAGGTGACATCATGACTTATCTGAACTTCTTTTTGACCAGCCACATAAATTCTATACCCCTTATAATTTTCACCATAGCCCACAAAGGTTCCTTTCTTCCCATATGCACCCAATTTGCTTATTTTCTCTTTCGACACATGATAATATACAGGACTTCCAAAAATTCTAAAATGAGAGACATTGGTTTTCTTACCATTAAACATTTCTTCGGGAGTCTTGGAGTCCAATGCTTGATGAGGGCATCGGTTTTGAACATACACGGCGGTATTTGCAGCTTCAGCCCATAGGAACTTCAAAAGGCCTTGATCATGAATCATGGCACAAATTGCTTCTACAATAGAGCACTTATTCCTTTCAGTGACACCATTCTGCTCAGGAGTGTATGGCGTTATAGTCTCCCTCTTACTGCCAATTTATCTACAATAATCTTGGAATTCATTGGATTTGTACTTGGTCCCATTATCAGTCCTCCATATCTTGATTTTCTTCTCAGATTGGTTTTCAATCAAGGCTTTGAAGTGTTGGAACTAGGTGAACACTTCATCCTTCTTCTTCAAGAAGTAGATCCAGGTCTTGCGAGAATAAGCATCCGTAAAGGTGAGATAATATAAGTATCCTCCCAAAAAGTTTATGGGCATCATACCAAATATGTCGGAGTGGATCAATTGCAATATATTTTTGGTATTTCTATTACTTGAGGGGAATGGTCCCCTTGTAAGTTTTCCTTGACACATCCCAGACATACACCTTCATGCTCTACTTTGAACTCTAGCATACCTATCACCATCTGTCTCACATCAGGTAGGGCCTTATAATGAAGATGGGAAAACCGTGCCATAATTCAGATTGTAGAGATGTGTCGCAAGACATGGCTCCCAATGGACTTCCTCCAACTTGATACAAAGTGTCAACCCTGAACCCAAGAGTAAAAGCATCTTTAAAATTTCTTTACCAAACACGCACCTTTCCATCGATGAATACCACCTTGAATCCTTTGTCCTCCATTGCTAAAATGGACACCAGGTTCTTCTTGAGATCAGGTACATATAGTCCTTGCAAGTGAATAGTGTTACCTTGAATCAATTGAAGGATAACATTCTATACTCCCTTCACAGGATAGGTGGCATCATCTCCAAGGATGATCTCCAAGTTTGTCTCCTTTTCTATCAGATTAGAGAGGGCTTCCTTGTATCTAATGATGTGCCTTGAGGCACCACTATCAATCAGCCAATTTCCCAAAGTGTCCGGAGGAGAGGCAATGGAGAGGGCCGATATAAGATAGTACTCTTTTTTCTTATTGTTACAACATTTGATTCTTCATACCTGGAGTTCCTTGATTTCTTAGAGGGTCGACCATTTCCTTAATGTTCCACATTCCTTTTTCCTTTGCCATTGGACTTGCCATTCCTTTGATCGTTGTTGTTGAAGTTGCCCCTGGAATGATTGTGATCATCATCATGTGATGTGTCCCTTCTATTTGGACACTCCCTTGCATAGTGGCCAAACTTATTGCAAACAAAGCACCTGCCCTTCCTTCTTTCCTTAGATCCAGGCTATCCATGGAAATGACCTTTAAACCCTGCATTATTTCTCCTTTTGGCATGAGTAGAGAATGCAATGGGGTTGCTTCTATTAGAAGGCATTTCTTACTCCACCATTCTTGTTTCTTCTTGAATGCAGCTCAACATCAATTCTTCAAATCCTGGAATTCAATCATTGTCAAGGACCGTGGTTCTAAATACATACCACTCAAGTGGGAGTCCTCCAAGGGTGGTTAGAGTAAGTTCCCTATCAGGAATGACTTCTCCAATCAAGAGTAGATCATTCTTGATCTTAGTAATCCTCAAGAAATACAATTGAATATCCTCGTCCTTGCCCTTCTTAATATCCTTCAACTTATTCTTGAGAAACAGAATTTGACTTCAACGCTATTGTACTTGGTCTTCGCAGTAGCCAGTGCATCAAAAGCAGGTTTAGGGATTTTACCCTGCACATAGTCCATCACTTCTTTTTCTTCCAAGGTCAAATCAAGAGACATCTTCCATCCATGATAGTCAGATTTATCATGGAGCTTGTCTTCAACCAAGAAGTAGGATGAGGAACCCATTGAACCTTTTGTCCTTGTCCAACTATCTTTGGTGATTGCTCTCACTCTTGCTTGGGCTTTGTCTTCACCTTAGCTTCGATACCATGTTAATTTTAGGCGACAATGGTATCTTCTATGCTTTAGAGCAATTTTACTTCAATTTCTTTATTAGCCCAGTATCAATATTCAGATTAGCAATCACATCAACATGATAGTAAAATGCGGATAGAACATAAACATAAACAGTAGAACGCAAACCAAAACAAGAGGACACAAGATGGGGCACCAGCCAGGGACAAACCCCAATGTGGGGAAACTCTTGATCAAATCTTCTTTTAGTCTTCAATAGTTTAGTAGAAAGAGAGTACAATTTACAAATCTAATCATTTATAATAGCAACAAATGAGCCCTAACCAATAAAGTCAACTTGGTCATTAGGGCAAGTTTGACCCTCACCAAATCGGTCAACTTCAATCAACTTCAGCCTCCAAACATCAAGATAAAACAACCCTCAAAACAGTGAAATTCAGCCCAATCAAAGTCTGGTCAAACAGCCCACCTGTGGTCAGCCTTAGCTGCAACCAATGTTGGTCAACAATCAACGTTTAGCCTCAATTTATGTGCCCAGAAATGTGATCTGCCCAAACAGAGATAGCCCTCACAAAAATGCAGTCAAAAGAGGTCAACACATGTTGGTCAACGCTTGGTCAAACTGTCCAAAAATTCGTTCTCCTGAAATTTCAGCCCCCTGAAATTTCGCTCTCTTGAAATTTTGGCCTCCTGAAATTTCGTTTTTCCTGAAATTTCACTCCTGAAATTTCGGACATGGAGAGAGAGAGGGAAGTGTGAAGATGAGTTGTCCAAATGAGGCTACGTCACCTTCTATTTATATGCAACATTGAGGATGAATAGATGTGACTGTTGGGCTTCTGAGCCTACATGAGTTTGTTGGCCGACCTTGAACAATTTGACCATAATCAAAATAAATTCATAACTTCATTTGTAGATATCAAAATCGAATGATGTGTAGATCAATTCTACACCTCTCCGAGAGAGGAATCCAAGAAAAATATCAGCAGTCATAAATAAGATGACCCATGTGGAGTTTGGCCCTAGTTGCTAATTTTAACACGTCACTTCACCCTCAATGATTTGTATAAATAAGAGAGGCCTCCAACGGTCAACCTCATTTGGCCCTCACTCACTCACACATTATTCTCTCTCCTCATCTGATTGGTTCGTACAGCTTATTGGGCATCTCTTTTCCTCACACATGTGGCAGCAGAAGGACGAATTGCAGGTCGAATTACAAGGCCAAAATTTCAGAGATTGTGGCAGGCTTGACCAGCGTTGACCAAGGGTGATTTGACCTCATTTGAATGTGGCTTTTGTGCCGGAATTTCATTTTTGACAGGTCACATCCATTGGCACAGGAACCGAGGCATTTGGTTGACTTTGACCACAGACCTATTACAAGGTTGACCATAGAATTTGACCAAGTTTGACTATTGTTTTCAGGACTGTTTTGGGCTGACTTTGACCGCCTTATCAAGTCGAGTTTGACTGGGTATGGCCGAGTTGCTTCGAGAGCATTTTGTTGTTGCTTTGACCAACATTGACTTTCTCGTTAGGGTTGTTGACTGCTACAAAAAGTTTCAGATTTGACAGGGTTGTTTTGACTTTCATTTGGCAAGTCAATTTTGACTTTTGTACTCTCCGTTGGATAAAGTTGTCATTTATGTCAATAATTTGGCAACTTGGGTGCATTGTTGAAGCATGACAAACTAAGTGCCATTGTCGAAGATGAGAAAATCCTAACCTTATTGACAAACCTTAGAAGGTTGGTTGTCTTGGTTGGCAAATGAACCCCTAAGTAAAACCTTAAGATGATAGAAACCCTAGTCCTTGTCAATACATAATGCCCTAAGCTTTGCTATATGACCATGCAACTCTAGTTCTTGTCCTAATGAAACCCTACCTATACCTCTACCCCATATACATAATACCCTAAAGATATCCTAAGAATCCCTAGATATGTCCTTGCTCTTGATAAAGAAGTCCTAACCTTAATTCATGATGATGATAGCTTGACCTAATGCAATATATGTCACATTAACCATCGCTGCCAGCCGACTCATGTAGGCTCACTAAGTCATAGACGTTTCCCTCCAATAGACATGTCTCTTCGCCATTAAATAAAAAACACCATAAATAAAAATCAAAGGGCAGTTCGATAGGTATCCAATCAGTTCAGGAGCTTGGTTCAGTTCTGCAAGACAAAGTACAGAAAGAAGACTTTTTTTACCTGTAGCTTGCAAAAGTTTCGTGTTTCAGACCTTCTTTGCAGATTTGTGGACTAAGACTTTATTGCAGACATTGGACACATGATTGGTATAAAAGCCACTACAGGAACAGGCCTTGGCTTATTGCAGAAGTCTAGAAACACCAGACCTCGGCCTTATTGCAGAAAAACACACCTCAGCTTCTACAAAGTTGCAACTTCAGAACTGTCATTATCATTGCAAAACCTCTAGGTGATTGTAATTTACAAACATGTGAAGGCTACTAACTTGGTCCTCTTATGGCTAATATAATTGCAGTAGTGTTTATACTCCGCGGATTTGTAAAAGAGACTGTAAGAAACCCTTTTGAAGGATTGTGTGACATTTCTAAAGTGCATGAGGACCTGTGGAGAAATATGGTAAAAGACTTGGAGAACACCTACAGTGACAGACTTTTAAAGTCATCTATTTGCAGACATCTCCTTGCAGATTTATTGACCTCTTGTACCATCCTTACAGACCTGTGGCTTTTGAAGGCACAGTATTGAATTTGTTCGAGTCACAGTATTGGCAGTGTATAGCAGAAGTTCAGAACCATTGAAGGCAGCTCCAAGAGACCACTTGAAGCATCTTTTGAGGACAAACTTCTAAAGCTACCTTGCGCAGATTTGTGAGCTTATTTCATGGAGATTTTGAAGCAGTCTTGTTGAACTTTGAAACCACCTCAGAGCAGATTTGGTGCCAAAACATTTGTTTTTAAAGTGCGCAGATCTATCCTTTTGGAGCATTGTCTTGAAGACTTCTTGAAGCAAGCCTTTAAGAGCAACTCATTGAAGACCAAATGAAGTAACCTTGAAGAAGATTTCTTGAAAAGATGAAGAGTCTTGGAGACACCTTTTTGAGCTGAGCTGATGTTGACTTGCATTCTTTTGAACATCGTGGAGAAGATCCCTTGCAGCCATTGAAGACTTGAGAAGCATTCATTGTAGAAGCATATTGAAGAACAATCTTTAAAGACACTTATGTTGCCTTGATAGAAAATACTCTTGGAAACATGTCAAGATGATGTTCAAAACTTATTGAAGATGTTTTGGAAGACCTGTGAAATTGCTAAATTATCTTGAAGCAGTGGGTTGGAGCCCTAGAGGATTGGAGCCTGAACCAGTTGAGACGGTTGGAGCCCTAGAGGACTGGGGTCCTCAAGAAGACCAAGTTGGTGCTTGGCAAAATATAGGTTGGAGCCTACTAGATTGAAGATTGGAGTCTTCATTTAGAGTTGGAGGCTTGAAGCATTATTGTACTTAATTCATTGTAAAGAGGATTGGAGTCCTCATCAATCTTATTAATAAAAATATTTATTTTGCTATTGTTCATTTTTTGTTATGTTTATAAGTGATCTTAACTGGCATAAAAATAACAATAGTAAAAGAAATATTATTTCAACCCCCTCCTCCCCCTCTCAGTATTTCCAACACTCTCTCTTTTGAACATTTAATATAATAATAAGAAGAATTAATCAAAGGATTTCTCCATCTTGGGGTTTTTCCTTGGCATCCACCAAATCTAGTGTACTCTTGTCTTGGTTTGTCTTCTACATTTTATTGTTCATGTTCTATCTATAGTTATTGTCAATGTGATTAATGGTTAATGTGATTGTTATTGGAAAACTAAATTGGAAAATGTCATTGGACTGCTAAAAGGAGATTGAAGTAATTGTGCTAAGCATAGAACATAGCATTGTTAGCTAAAATTAAAATGGTATCAAAATCTAGGTGAAGACAAAGCCCAAGCGAGAGAGAGAAAAGCAATTACTAAGAGAGATCTATTAGACAAGTCCCCATGGCATCTACAAATTACTTCAAGACCGTGGAAAAACTCAATGATAAATCTGACTATCATGCATGGAAGATGACTTTTGACCTGAATTTGCAGGAGCATGAACTATTGGACTATGTGTAGGGAAAAGTGGTGGAGCCTCCTTCAAATGCACTGCCTGCTACTAAAACAAAGTATAGAAAAGGTGAGGTCAAAGCAAAGAAAATTTTGGTTGACTCTATTCAAAAACATTTGGTTGCCTATATATTTGATTTGTGAATGTCTAAGGAGATATGTGATAAGTTGGTTGGAATGTTCAAAGTGAACAATGCAAATCAAATCCTTTTTCTCAAAAACAATTTGAATCATATCACAATGGATAAAGGGAAGTCTATTTAATCCTACTTCATGAGAATAACTCAAATCAAGAATGACTTGTTATCTATTGGAGAAGTTATTTTTGACATGGAGCTCTCTCTCATTGCTCTTGGAGGCCTTCCAAGACCATTGGATGTATTTGTCACTATTATTTTCAACAATGACAAGATACCTAGTTTCGATGAGTTATTGGCTAGAAGCGCTCAAGAGGAGACTAGGATGATGGAGAGAGACAAGCCCTCAAATGGAAATGAACCTACTACTTTCTCCTCTCATGCAAAGAGGAAGAATAATGTTGGTCCGAGAAGATAGGGTCAAGGATTCAAGAAGGGAATCAAAGAAGGAAAAAAAGAAAGGTGCTACAATCGCAACAAGTTCGGTCACTATGCTAGAGAATGCCCTCACAAGAAGAATTCTCCAAGGGATCATGACAACAACAACCACAACAATTTCAAAGGCAATGGCAATCAAAGGAACAACAGGTTCAACAACAAAGGAAAGAGAAATGTACCCATTGCTCGAAATGGAATTGGTCGACCTCCTAAAAGGACGAGAATACTAGGTATGATGAAAGTATTGTTGTAGAAAAACAAGATTAATTTTATCTTATCTCCGCTCTATCTACTGCCTCTCCTTCAGATACTTTGCATCATTGGTCGATTTATTGTGGAGCCTCAAGGCACTTCTCTAGGTACAAGGAGGCCCTCTCAAATTTGGTTGAAAATAAGACTAATTTGAAGACCATACTTGGAGATAATGCCACCTACCCCATGAAAGGGATAGGCATTGTCATTCTTCACTTGAATCAAGGTCAAACCATTCATCTACAAGAAGTGTTGTACGTGTCCACTTTGAAGAAAAGCTTGGTGTTTATTTCTGCAATGGAAGATAAAGGCTTCAAGGTAGAATTGATTGATGGAAAAGTATGTATTTGGCAAAGAAACCCTAAAGATGCATTTATTCTTGGATTTAGGGTCGATGGTCTCTATCAAGTTGGAGGAAGTCCTTTGGGAGCTTTGGCTAGTGATACTTCTCTTCAATCTAAGCTATGGCACCGAAGGTTCGCCCACTTACATTACAAAGCCTTACGTGGGGGTAAGGGAGATGGTCACAAGGATGCCCAAGTTCAATATGAACCATGAAGGTGTTTGTCAGGGTTGTGCAGCTGGCAACCATACAAAGGGACCATTCCCTTCTAGTGAAAGCAAGACCATCAATATTCTCCAAACTGTCCATTCTGACCTATCTGGTATTTTGTCCATAACATCCTTAGGAGGATACCTATATTATGCAATCTTTGTGGATGACTTCTTACGCAAAACATGGATCTATTTCTTATAGAAGAAGGATGAAGTGTTCAAATGGTTTTGTTCTTTCAAAGCATTGGTGGAAAACCAAACAAGGAAGAAGATCAAGATATTGAGGACCGACAATGCAACCAAATATGAATCAAAAGAATTCAATGACTTTTGCAGAGAAGTTGGCATTAAGAGGGAGACAATCGTTCCATACACTCCTGAGAAAAATGGAGTAGCTGAAAGAAAGAACCAAACAATCATGGAAGCCACCCATGCCATGCTCCATGATCAAGGTCTACCAAATTTCTTATGGGGAGAAGTTGCCAACGCTGTCGTGTATGTTCAAAATAGGAGCCCACATCAAGCATTGGAATTCAAGACACCCAAGGAAGTCTTCATAGTAAGAAACTTGATGTTTCTCATTTTAGAATATTTTGTTGTCTCGTGTTTTTCATGTGCCTAAAGAGAAAAGAAACAAGTTGGAAGCATCTAGGAAGAAAGGTATATTCATTGGCTACAGTGAAAATTCAAAGGAATATAGAATCTATGTGCCTGGTCAAAGAGATGTGGAAGTAAGCCGTAATGTCACCTTTGACGAAGTTACTACCCTTGGGAAAGCCAAAGACCTCCCTATCCCAAGAAAGGACAACAATGATGTTGTGGAAAACCCAGATGAACCTCAGACAGATGAGCCTATGCCCGATGTTGATTGTCCAATGGATCCTATTGATCCACCTCCTTGTGATCACTCTACCTCAAGAAAACGACCACTATGGCTCAAACATACTCTCAAAGATGATGACAGACATACTGCTCCAAGAGGGACACTTCGCGAAAGTAAGAAGTCGAATAGGTATCAAGGGTACTTGGTTGTTATGAATACTATCGTTCAAGTTGAACCATGCATGTTCGAAGAAGCTGTAAAGCACCAAGTATGGAAGGATGTGATGAATGAGGATTATGAATCGATCATGAAGAATGATGTATGGAATGTGGTGCCTAGACCTAAGGACAAATTTGTGGTTACCTCTAAATGGCTTTACAAAATCAAACATGGAGTTGATGGGAGTGCTGAAAAATATAAGGTCGGGCTTGTTGCTCGAGGCTTCTCTCAAAAGGAAGGAGTGGACTATGACGAGATATTTGCATCGATTGCCTGATACACCACTATCTGATCTATTATTACTCTCGCTGCCACTCAAGGATGGAGCCTACATCAAATGGACATTAAGATAGCTTTCTTGCATGGCTTGCTTAAGGAGGAAGTCTACTTGGAACAACCTCAGGGATTTGTAGTACAAGATAGAAGGACACATGTATGCAGGTAGAAGAAAGACCTTTATAGGTTAAAGCAAGCCCCTAGGGCTTGGTATGAGAGGATTGATAGCTATCTTATGAAGTTGGGATTTACAAGGAGCTATGTTGATCCAAACCTATACTTCAAGGTTGAAAAGGACATGCCTCTCATTTTGGTCCTTTATGTAGATGATCTCTTTCTGACTGGTGCAGACCCTCTCATTTATCAATGCAAGAGGGAGTTGACTTCTGAGTTCGAGATGAAGGACCTACAATTGATGCTCTATTTCCTAGGCCTACAGGTCTAGAAAAAGCCAGTTGAGATTTTCCTTTCTCAAGGAAAATACATTGTGAAGTTGCTAGAGAAATGTGGGATCGTGGATTGCAAGTCAGTGTCTACTCCGATGGCTATGTGGAAGAGTTGTTAAGCCTGGAGTGGCAAACCCTTTCGAGTATCAACAACTTGTGGGGGCCCTGATGTTCTTGGTGAACTCCCGTCCGGACATATGCTTCATTGTGAATACTTCAGTCAATTTATGATTGAGCCTCATCACATACATTGGATTAATGCTAAGAATCTCTTAAGATATCTCCATGGGACAATCAACTATTGGCTGCGATACACTACCGAGAATTTGAGGCATGGATATTCTGATGTTGACTGGGATGGCAATGTGATAGATAGAAAGAGCATGTCAGGATGTTGCTTCTCATTAGGGTCTGCTTCAATTTCATGGATGAGCACGAAGTAGAAATTGGTTGCTTTAAGCACTACCAAGGCCGAATATATTGCTGCTAGTATGGCCTGTTATGAAGTTGTCTGGTTGAGGAAGCTCCTCAGTGAGTTATTTGAGCACATGCTAGATACCACAATGATCTATTGCGACAACCAAAGTGGGATTCGCCTTTCAGAGAATCCTGTGTTCCACGACCGCTCCAAGCACACTGATATCAGGTACCACTTTATTTGGTATATGGTACAATGGGGAGCAATAATGCTCCAACACATCAAGACCAATGAGCAAGTTGTTGACATCCTCACAAAGCCCTTTGGGAAGGTGCCTCTGAGAGAGACTTGGAGTCGTGGAAGGACCCTCCCATGAGGGTCCCGCTTGAGTTGGACATTGTGCTCTGGGAGCTCCTGGGGGCTTGGGTTACTACTTGGAGCTATGAGCGACCATAGGGTAAGGTGTTCACCTTCCCCTATAGGTGTGTTGTGTACAGGGTGAGTGGTTCACCTTCCCCTGTGATACCCCATGATGGTTGACATGTGTGTAGGGTGAGTGGTTCACCTTACCTTACAATTGATGACACGTGTGTAGGGTGAGTGGTTCACCTTCCCCTACAATCAATGATATATGCATAAGATGAGTGCCTCACCTTCTCCTATGGCATATGAGCAGGATGAGTGGTTCACCTTCTCCTGCATATGCCCTAGCATACATCCTACCCATGTAGTCCGGGACTCATGGGAAGTACCTTTCATCTGGACAATGAGTTGGGAAAAGAGGATAGGAACCATAGCACTACAAATGGACGCATCGTGTATTGTCGTACTCCCTATGTCTAGGATGCATGTTGTTCAACAACTTGATTTGGGATCAAGTCTGATTGGGATTTTACCCCTGGACTGACTTTTGTTAGTGGAGAGTGGTAAGGTCTTGTGACTCACTCTCAATCGATTCTTCTTCATTATCTATATCAGTGTTCAGCAGAGTAGAGACGAAATACAGAGATGGTACATGACGACAAGATGGCATGATGATCGATGATGATGGATGGATTGGCAGGTGAAATTCTCCCTAGTTGAGAGGGAATGTTAAAATTGGCAACTAGAGCCAAATTCCACGTTGGACAGCTCATTTGATGGAGATGATTGCATTGAATTCCTCTTTTCAAAAGGACCAAAATCGACCTAAAGATCATCAAATTTGGACAACAAAAAATGTGTTTTTGAATTGATGCCCACACATGTGCAAATTGTCAAGTTTGGTCACATCATCATGTAGGCTCATGAAGCCCAAGATTCATGTCACTTCACCCTCAACGATTTGTATAAATAAGAGAGACCTCCAACCTCATTTGTGTTCGAAATACTGAGAGCGGGGTGAATCAGTATTTCTTATTATTTATCTTTTTTAATTGTTCTAGTGAATCAATGATTGCCAACATATATATAGATATGTATATGTATACACAGAACACAGAAATCAACAGCTGAAAATTAATGCTTTTATTAAAACTCAAGACAGTACAATGAAATAAATACAATATAAGTATAAATTTGATTGTGAATAGTTGCCAAGCTCCAACTTGGACTTCAGTGAGGCTCCAACTTCCAGAGCACCAACTCTGTTTTGCAGTGGTTCTGCACTTAGGAGCACCTACCCCCAATGACTTCAGTCTAGTTCAGTTCTGAGGCTCCAACGTCTTGGGCTCCAACCCAACCTTGGTATAAACAGGTATGCTGCTGCACTCTATTCAGCTGAGGTTGTCTCACTCCTGCTCTCCTGCCTCTGCTGCTTCTACTGCCTCTATAGCCTCTGCTACTTCTACTACCTCAAACTCTGGTTCTTCACCACACCAACCGCCACTTCTATTCTCTGTTTTTACTGTTTTATTTACATCCATACCTCTGTCCATTCGTTTCCGCTTACACCGCTTCTTAGGCTTCCTCCTCAGTCGTTGCACCTTCCTTTGCGCTGTGCAAGTTCACTGAGACGTTATGCTCCAATCGCAATCATGACGTTATGCTCCAATCACAAGTTCACTGAGACGTTATGCTCCAATCGCAAGTTCACTGTGCAAGTTCGTTGTGCAAGTTTTCCAGTTTAACGGACCTGCCATGTCCTGTCGCAATCGCAATCGGCACTTTTAATTGGACAACCCTCTATGTAGCATTGCGATGGGCGGATGCGATATGGTATTAACCTTGGTTTATATTCCTGGCACATCAATTAAAATAACATGTGCATTAAACCCGCGCCGCCTGATCATTACATCACAATCGAACAGTCTCCGCCTTTTTCCCCACACATTAAACTCCGTTTGTTTCCCCTCGCAGTCTGGTCGTTTGCCTCGTGATCCAACGTCGTACACTCATCTCCGTCCTGTGAACCGCTCACGCGTTAACCCACGGGGAAAGTGGTTTTCTCCGCGTCCCTTCCGCCACACGTCGTGCGCTAAACATGATCGTGACCCGTTGTACCTTTACCGCCTAAGCTCCAAAAGCAGTGCGATACATTACCGCTTACTGCCCTTTTTACCGTCCCCGCTCATTATCGCCCGTGCTACTCCTCCGCCTGATGACCGTCGGATCTGTCCGCTGGAAATCTGACGGCACGCGTTTGTTTGCTGTTATATGCATAGTTTTTGTCGCCGATGGGTAAATACATGAGTTTGAGGCAATCGTCGCTCCCAATAGTGTAATGTGCCATAGATGCCCGCCAATAGTGTTAAGCCTACATATATGGGCTTTCTCTCTGCCGATAGTATCAAAGCATACATATATGGGTTTTTGGCTGCCAATAGCTCCCGATAGTGTAATCCGCCTGCATATACACTATATTACACCCTGATAGTGCATTCGCTGACATTCTTGCTCCCATAGTGTTATCTGTGGTATATATTGCTTCCGATGGCTGTTAAATGCACGCATATATATGTTTGTGCTTCGATAGTTCTGTTCGCTGCCTCCCATGGCTCTATTCTACTTTGGCATATATATATTGCATATATATATATGATCTGTTTGCTCCTGTAGCTCTGAGAACTCAGTGTCGGCATATATATATATATATATATATATGGCTCCTCCTGTAGCTCCTCTTGGTCCAATGTGGCTCCTCTGGCTTCGCAGTGTCTTTCAAAGACCTCCTTGCATGTATGAACGCCTCTCTTGCTCCTTGAATACTGCCATATTGATATCAATGACAATCTGTGTCCAACAATTTGGCACCTCACTCACTCACACATTCTTCTCTCTCCACATTTGATTGGTTCATACAGCTTATTGGGCATCTCTTTTTTTCACATGTGTGGCAAAAAAAAGACGAATTGTAAGTCAACTTACAGGGCATGATGTGCAAGGTATAGCAGCAAATACCCCCTTAAGGTGGGGCAATTCATCGCCTACCAGGGGTTGGGGCAATCATGGGTTCCTTAATTATGTAAGGGGTCGATATGAGGCGTCGTAGGAACCAGGGTGATGGCCATAATGATATGGGTAGAGCCCATGTTTGGCTTTTGCCCACGGGCTAAATTTGTATGTCCCTACCATCTTTTGCATTTTATGGTGCAATTCATGTTTAAAGTGGCCAAATTATGCTTTTAACTTTGTTTTTAGCTGCATCAACCTCTGAGGCATCGTTCTAGGCCTAACCTAATGTGTGGACAAGGGGAGGGGGAAGCTAACCCCTTGTCGACCCAATGGACAAATGTGGACCCGAATAGGAAATGTCATGAAATGGATTATAATGAATGGAAGGGAGTGATAGATGTGGTGTTGAGAAGCGGGACCACGCAACCAAAATAGGGGTTTCCCATGTAGTGCTACCCTTAAAGCTATTAGCCAATAAAGGAGATTCCATGGGACTAGGATACAAGGTTAACCATCAAGTTGGATAGAGGAGACAAGAGTACAAACCAAAGGAACTCTTTTTGTTGAATCCCCCCACTAATCCATGCCCAAAAGTGTCTATGATAAATAAACAAAAGTACCCAAATACACAATGAAAAGCCATACCTTCGGGGTTGGAAGGCCCACCTTCAAACATACGATCTTAACAGATAAGCGAGGGAGCATATGGTTGTCTCAGGTAGCAAAGATAGTGGCACATTGAACTATCTGGTGGCTGCAAGGGGCTATCGACTGAAAACCATCTAGGAAAAAAAACTTCTCCCATGGGTGTCACCAGCAAGTGGTGGGTAACATGGCTCATTAAAGCACTTGAAAGTATCCTAATGAGGTTGGAAAGATAGGAACTAGAAGTTCCACCAGACAAAATGGAGGTAATGTAGATGATTTTGATTCAGTTGATGATATGGATGTTTCGTATGACTGTGAATTAAATTTTGTTGAAATCTGTAACTAGGTTCAACCTTCATAATATCTTATGTATTCTCGATTTTATGTATTTGTTATAAAAGAGAGAAAATTTATTAGTGTTATTTTATAGTATTAGTTTCATCCTCAAGTTCAATTTATTTTTAGGTCAAAGCACCCGTTGTGTGCTTCTAGGGTTTGTCATAGAGTCGAGTCAAAAGAATCATTGTCATATGTAACAGACCCTATTGGGCATTTTGAATCAAGTCAAAAAATTTATTTTGAGTCAAATTTTGTCAAAGTATCCCTCCAAGACCAAGTTGTCGTGCAAAGAAGAAGTCGGCCTCACTAGGGCAATTCGCACTCCTAGAAAGCTTATATATAAGAAGCATTTTACCTCATTTGAAAGACATCCAAGCAAGTTCGTGGACGCTAAAAAGGAAGACAAGAAGTCAAGCAAAGAATGAAGATCTAAAGAAGATGAAATCAAAGACAAAACCGTAATTTTTGTCTCCTTTCTCTCTCACGTGCGAAGAAGCTAGGGTTTTTGCAGTAACAAGGATGAAATTTCAGATCTCTCTAGAAGGACCAAAATACAAAGATACCTTGTTTTGTGATTTTCTCATTTTGTGTATGCAAAAATCACTTGGGAATTTTGAAAAGAAATGGCTAATATGAAAAAGGGGAAAATATTATTTTGTGAGAGAAGGGAGAAAATATTATTTTAATGACATGGCGAGAAAATAATATTTTATTAGAGCAGAAAGGCAAATCATTATTTTAATGGAACAGCGACAAAATAATATTTTATTGGATAAGGGAGGCAATTATTACTTTATTGGAATCGCGACAAATTATTCTTTTATTCAAATGGCGGCAAAAGTGGAAAATGGCCCCCACCAATAAAATAATAAGGAAAATGAGAGAATCTAGAAGCTAAGGGGAGGCTCCATGAATAATTTTGATAGGAGGAAGAGCTCAAAGGCAATTCATTCTACTCCTATCTATCTCATTGATAATTGAAAGAAGCTCAAGTGAGTTTCAAGCAAAACTCAAAGCTAATTTCGGTGGAATTCGAGTGCCACCCTAGTTAGTGCATTGGGAATATTATTTCAAATCTTCCATTATGCTTATTGCAGAGATCTAATTATCATTGTTGCAAGAGGCTCCAGCATTGGGGTTTGTTGAGATATCTAGGGCATTCAAAGTTAACAATTTCTCTGCTTGATAATTGCTTATGATATACTTTTACTTCTTAGCTTGTGATATTTTCTTCGTTAGCTTATTAATGTGTTATCTTCATCAAGACAATTACCAATATGCACAATAAAAGACAAGTGACACAGTATATAGGCTTCTCAGCCAGGGCCAAAACCTCTCACCTCTTGAGAGGAAAACTCGATCAAGATAATTCTTCTAAATCTTCAATTGATAAGTACCAAGACCATGACACAGACCCTTGACTCTAGTATCCTCCCAAGAACCTTGTCACTAACCTTGATGCTCTGCGTCTTCCTTCTTTTGCCTTTCTTCTTGATCTTGAATTGTTCTCCTTGGCTCCTTCTAGAGAAACTCGGTCTCTATCCTTCTCACTACTCCTTCTTGTCTTCCCCTAGAGAATCTCGGTCTCTAGGTCTTTACTGGTTTCCTCTAGAGAAGCTCGGTCTATGGATCTCTACTTCGATCTTCCCAGAAGAATCCTTCCTTGCTACCCCAAAAGAAACCCTTCTTCGTACTGCCCAGAAGATACCTTTTTTCGCACTACCCTAGAAGATACACTTCTTCGCACTACCCCAGAAGAAAGTCTTTTCGTTCGTCCAGAAGAAACCTTAACTTCGCATTCCCCAGAAGAAACTCCTTCGTATTGCCCAGACGAAACCTTATCTTCGATCTATCTTCTTCGCACTTCTATTTCGTACTTCTCTTGACCCTCTCTTCGTACTTTTGCTTCTTCGAATTCAAGTCGAGTTGCTTGATCGAATTGTGTTCTTCAAGTGAGACCAATTAGGCTATATATACACTTCTTCATATGACCTTTAGGCTGACATGATTGTTGGAGTTAGGCCGATTTCATCTAGAGAATTCCTTTATTGTTTGTAGGCCGACTTGAAGAGGATAGATGACAAGTTCTTGGAGGATACTTTACATAGACAATATTGACCTTTTACAAAGTGTGACATGACTTCATTACATGACAATGACTCTAACATTTTATGACTAGACGAAAAATAAATCCTAAAGACTCTCAATGGGAGTCTTGACTCAAGAACAAAACCCTTGTTCATGAAACCCATGAAGCAAGTCAATCCAATAATTTTATTTTTCTTATTTACATCTTATTACATAAAATCATAATTACATGTCATTATAAAGACCGAACCTAGTTACACTTTTCAATAGGGTTTAATTTGATTGTGGGATCATTCCATCTTCAGGGGTCAAGTTCCTTTTCTTCAATAGGGCCGAATTATCTAGGATTTGATGGCCAAGTTCTAAAGCATCAATAATAGCCAAATTTGCTCTTGGAGGGACAAGTTATCTTATTCCCAGTGTCAAAATCATATACATATTTACCGTTGGACGTTTTTGATTGGTGGTGGTTGAGTATAGGGAGTTGTAGAGTCATTTTCCTCAACATACTAGAGGCAATGTTTTCTCTTGCCTGCTGGTTGAAGCATGGCATCAATCCAGGGCACATTTATGTTGAAAATAAAACCAACGAGAGATGTTACTAGGCATTTATCCCTTTTAGCATAGTAGACACATTAATGACTTTTATCTTGGTGACATTTATGAGTTATATTAATCTCATGAATGGAAGAGATACTTAAAACTGGTGTACCATGTACTTTTCTAATATTAAAGTCACTTTCAGTTTATAAAGTGACTTTATGTGTAAAGTACTAAGTTCACTTTTCAAATATTAAAGTGAGTTGAGAAAATCACTTTACGAGAAAATTAGAAAAATGAATACAACTTGAAAAAGGTACTAGGAGGCTTTTAAGTAATGGGGCCAATGTATGAGGGGGGTCATTTGAGAAACGTGATTTCAACCACATATCTTGAGATTTGGAGATTAAATCTCAACCATTAAATCCTAGGTTTAGGGATTTAATCTTTTCTAAGAGATCAAAAGAAAAGGGAGAGCTCATTCTTCATTATTCACTCATGAGATTATTGAGAGAGCAAGAGGAGGGGAGAAAAGGAGATTTTCAAGGAGGGTTTACTGCAAGAGAAAGGAAGCACGCATTTCTAGGAGGCAGCCATTGACAAGCACGATTTTCAAGGAGGCAGGCACAGAAATCGAGGGGACAGTCAGCACGTAGTTCGAGGAAGCAACAACACAGAAATCGAGGGCAGAGGCATTAGTTTCGAGGCTGTTTTGCACATAGTTCGAGGATTGTTGCTCCATTGTTTGGGCCTGAATTTCGAGGCAGAAATCTCAGGTTTGCTGCTACATGTAGCATTCATTTTGAGCCAGTTTCCTAGCATGAAACTCGAGGGATAGCAGTCACCTCCAGCACAGAAATCAAGGCACCTTCAGGCGCAAATTTCGATGCATCTACAGCACAGATTTCAAGGCTGAGTTTGCATGGTTTTTGAGGCAAATTTGGCACTAATATCAAGGCAGCATTTCTGGGCATGAAATTTGTAAATCTGGAAATTATTTTCAGTGGGCACAAATGCTTCAGCTGAAGGAGATAATTATTGTGGTAAATTTTATGTACTTAGACTAAGTTTCTCAAGCAATAAAATCATCCTTTGAAGGCTGGTTTTCCCCAAAACGTTGTGAGGTTTTTTCCGGGCTCACCTTGACCAAAAATAAGTGTCTCTCAGGCTTGAAATGCTTGCCTAAATTTAGCTTTAATTTCAGTTGATAGGAAATGTGTTAAATAGTAGAAGCACTCATTAAATGTTTACAATGAATGCATACTGAAAATTATATCAGCATGATAAAACATATGGGTTGGGTCAAATAAACACTTGCAAGATTGCATGAGGTTGGGGTGCAGATCATTAATTTTCTACATGGTATCATAGCTTAGTTGAGACAAGTTGAGGCTCAGATCTACATTTTCAGTCAACTAATAAAGAGGGTAGCAAGGTACCAAAGTTTTCAAACAGTAAACCATACCTTTAAAACTTTGTCAGAAACCCAAAGATTTCAGCAATTCAGAGGGAGAGTGGTTCTAGCTTCCAGTTTTGCTTCATTTGGTTGGTTGCGGGGTCATGGCTATTGCGTTGAGAGTAGAGGACAGATTGGTGGGAGCTGAAAATTTTGGCATATGTAAGGAGAGGATCATGCTTTTACTGGAGGAGGTGGAAGTGTGGGATATTGTACAAGCAGTTGTACAATTGCCCATTGATCCAGCTCTATTGGTAGAGTTTACTAAGAAAAATGTGAAGGCAAAGAGAATCCTTCTAAATGCCATCAAGGATCATAAGTTCCCTCACGTTTCAGGAATGACATATGCATATCAGGTGTGGGAATCCTTAGTCTCTTTGCACCATAGTTCTAATGAGAACAAGAAGATGGTCATGAGACAAAAATTACACAACACTAAGATGACCAAGACTGACAGTGTTACATCTTTCCTCACAAGAGTCTCACAAGTGAAAGATGAGTTGATTTCTATTGGAGAAACTAGTCCAAAGGAACAGTTGGCTCCCATTGCTTTAGAGGGGTTCACTAAGAAGCGGGATAGTTTTATCCACATCTTGGTGGCTAGAGAGCATTTTCCTGGATGGAGGAGGATGTGGGATGATTTCCTTTAGGAGGAGATCAGGGGAAGCATGCGCAGTGGCAGCTAGAGTGGTGGGGGAGGTGAAGAGGAGAATGTTGCTCTTGCGGCAAAGGGCAAGAGGACAGAAGATCAAGAAGGGGTCTTCTAGTGGAGCAAAGCAAGATAAGGGGAAGTAGAAGGCTAAGGAGAAGGACATGAGCAAAGTGAAATGCTTTTCTTGTGGGAAGATGGGTCACTATGTCGTCAAGTGTCGCAACAAGAAGGGTAAGAAGAAACAAGGATTTGCAGCTATAGCAGATGTAGATGAGTTTGCAACTATGTTTGACTCAGTGTGTGCTTTGGTGGTGAGTTTAGCCAATCAAGTCACATCTTCATGTGCATGGTTCATAGACAATGGGGCATCTTGCCATATGACCGGAGTTAGAGAGCACTTCACAAGCATTTTGGAGGATGACATTGACTTGGAGGTTGTGCTTGGCAACAACTCCAATGTCAAGGCGGCAGGTATGGGGACAATATCATTTCAGAGGGAGTCATTACCTCCTCTGAAGGTGATGTATGTTCTTCATGTTCCACGGTTGAAGAAGAGTTTAATATCAATTTCCAGCTTGGAGGACAGGTGGTATGAGGTACCGTTCCGAAAGGGACAAGTGTTATTATATCCTAGAGGATCTAGTATCGAGTTTGCTCGTGTGATTGGAGCTCACAGCGGGAGACTATACAAACTCATGTTTCAACCTCTTCGAGCTATGGTGGCTCAGACTAGTCGTGGTGGTTTATGTGAGTTGTGGCACAAGAGGATGGCCCACTTGCATCATGAAGCATTTAGGATGTTGAGGGAGATGGTTACCGGGTTGCCAAACTTCAACACTAATCATCATGATGTGTGCAGGGGGTGTGCTTTAGGAAAGTACACCAAGACACCTTTCCAGAGCAGTGACAAAATTACTGCAGGTGTCCTTGATTTGATTCATTTTGATGTATGTGGTCCCATGTCCCATGTCTCATTGAGTGGATATGAGTACTATGTGACGCTCATTGATGACCACTCCAGGAGGACCTGGATTTACTTTCTGAAGACCAAGTATGAGGTCTTCCAGCGATTCCAAAAGTTTAAGGCTCTTGTGGAGAACCAGACAGGAAGGAAGATCAGGGTGTTGAGAACAAACAATGGGGGAGAGTACACTTCAATAGAGATGAGAGACTTTTGTGGGAGTGTCGGCATAAAGAGGGAGTTCATTGTACCTTATAACCCTCAACAGATTGGGTGGTAGAGAGGAAGAACAGGACCAATGTGGGTGCAACTAGAGCAATCTACATGATCAAAGTTTACATTTCTTCTTATGGGCCAAGGTGGCTAACATTGTTGTTTATTTGCAGAACCGGAGCCCACCCAGAGTCTTGGGGAACAAGACTCCTAAGGAGATATATATCGGCAAGAAGCCGGAAGTTGGGCACATTAGGATTTTTGGGTGCCTTACATATTCACATGTCCATGAGAAGAAGAGGACAAAGCTAGAACCCACAGCAAAGAGAGGTATATAGATGGGTTACAATGAGACTAGCAGAGCCTACTGCATATACCTTCCTATATAGAGGAAGATTGTCTTGAGGCGGGATGTGAGATTTGAGGAGGAGAGGGCTTTAAGAAGGTCTCGGGAGATTGATCAGGTAGAGCAACAGGCTCCTCAGCAAGGGGCCACACCACAGGTTTCAGGAGCATCAAGTGGTACACCAAGGTTAGGAGGTTCACCTTCTTCAAGGGTGACAGGTTCACAGAGCATAGCTTTACCTGAAACCGGATCACCCAATGTAGGTCCATCGAGCACGATATCTCAGATTTCAGGATCTCCTTTGGTTAGTACAAAGCCTTCCTCGCCAGGAGGAGAGGCACCAAATGGGGACTTTCCCATACCTCCACATGAGACTACTGTAGGGAAGAGGAAGCCAAGATGGCTTCGGGAGACCCTGAAGGAGACTCAGGAGGCAGTGGGGAGACCCAACTAGTTAGTGAGGGAAAGCAGACCGCCAAAGAGGTTGGGTGGCTTCATGGCATATGTTGTAGAGACAGAGCCAGCTTGTTTAGAGGAGGCTGCTAGACAACAGATCTGGAGGGATGCCATGATGAAGGAATATTCTTCTATCATGAAGAATGATGTCTAGGAGGTAGTGCCACGTCCTAATGGGAAGTCAATTGTGACTTCTAGGTGGCTCTACAAGATCAAGTATGTTGTAGATAGCAGTGTTGAGAAGTTCAAAACTTGGTTTGTGGCACGAGGGTTCACATAGGTAGAGGGAGTTGACTATGAGGGGGCCTTTGAACCGGTTGCATGTTATACTTCCATTAGAGCAGTTATATCTATAGCAGCTGAGACGGGATGCGGATTCACCAGATGGATGTGAAGACAACCTTTCTCAATGGTGTTATACAAGAGGAGGTGTACATCGAGCAGCTTGAGGGCTTTGAGTTGCATGGGAGTGATTCTCATGTATGTAGATTGAAGAAAGCCTTGTATGGACTGAAGCAGGCACCAAGGTTATGGTACGAGAGGATAGATGCCTACTTGCAGCAACTGGGTTTCCAGAAGAGTGATGCAGATCCGAACCTATAACTTATTTTGGTAGGTAACAATCCACTCATTCTGGTACTATATGTGGATGACTTGTTTATTACAGAGGAGGACAGTCTCATCCAACATTGCAAGAGAGATCTTGCTTCAGAGTTTGATATGACTGATATGAGGTTGATGCATTACAACTTGGGAATGGAGGTTTGGCGAGAGGATGGGCACATCTTTGTGGGCCAGGGCATGTATGCTGGATATATCTTGAGGAGGTTCCATATGGATGGTTACAGGCCTATGGCTACTCCTATGATCACCAACTGAAAGAATCTCCATGATGTTGATTCTAAGTTGGTGGATCCCACCTTGTATCGTCAGTGGATCGGTTCATTGATGTATCTAGTCAACACTAGACCGGATATTTGTTTTGTAGTCAATGCATTGAGTCAATATATGATGGAGCCCAGGAGAGTACACTGGGTGGTTGCAAAACATGTGTTGAGATACTTGCAAGGTGCAGTGGATTATGGGTTGGACTATGGCAGAGGTGATGGGGTCAGATTGATTGATTGCACAGACTCAGATTGGGCTGGCAATATTAGTGACCGGAAGAGCACTTCCGAATGTTGTTTCTCATTGGGCTCAATATTTGTGTCATGGTTCAGTAGGAAACAGAAGTCAGTGGCGTTGAGCAACACAGAGGCAGAGTACATGTCAACTAGTCAAGCAGGATGCAAGGCATTATGGTTTCGCAAGACGCTTCATGGACTATTTGGTCAAACGTTGAGACCAACGACGATTTACTGTGACAATCAAAATTGAATTAAACTCTCTGAGAATCCAGTATTTCACGATCGGTCAAAGCATATAGAGATCATATACCACTTCATCAAAGATTGGGTTCAACGAAGGGCTGTGAAGCTTCAGTATATATCTACTAATGAGCAGGTAGCAGACATTATCACCGAGTTTTTGCCAAGAGGCAACACCTTCCTATGTAAGAGGTAGTGTTGAAAATAATACCAAGGAGAGGTGTTACTAAGCATTTATCCCTTTTAGCGTAGTAGACACATTAATGACTTTTATCTTAGTGACATTTATGAGTTATATTAATGTCAAGGATGGAAGAGATACTCAAAAGTGGCGTACCATGTACTTTTCTAATATTAAAGTCACTTGCACTTTATAAAGTGACTTTATGTGTAAAGTACTAAGTATACTTTTCTAATATTAAAGTGAGTTGAGAAAATCACTTTATGAGAAAATTAGAAAAAGGTATACAACTTGAAAAAGGTACTAGGAGGGTTTTAAATAATCGGGCCAATGTATGAGGGGGGTCATTTGGGAAAAGTGATCTCAACCACACATCTTGAGATTTGGAGATTAAATCTCAAACATTGAATCCTAAGTTTAGGGATTCAATATTTTCTAAAAGATGAAAGGAAAACGGAGAGCTCATTCTTCATTATTCACTCATGAGATTATTGAGAGAGCAAGAGGAGAGGAGAAAAGGAGATCTTCAAGGAGGGTTTGCTGCAAGAGAAAAGAAGCACGCATTTCTAGGAGGCAGCCATTGAGAAGCATGATTTTCAAGGAGGCCAGTACAGAAATCAAGGGGACAGTCAGCACGCAGTTCGAGGAAGCAGTAGCACAGAAATTGAGGGCATAGGCACAAGTTTCAAAGGCTGCTGTGCACAGAATTCAAGGACGGTTCCTCCATTGTTTGGGCCTGAATTTCGAGGCAGAAATCTTGGGTTTGCTACTACAGGCAGCGCTGATTTCGAGGCAGTTTCCTGGCACAAAAATCGAGGGACAGCAGTCACCTCCAGCACAGAAATCGAGGCACCTTCAAGCATGAATTTTGAGGCATCTACAAAACAGATTTCAAGGCTGAGTTTGCACTGTTTTCGAGGCAGATTTGGCACTGATATCAAGGCAGCATTTGTGGGCATGAAATTTGTAAATCTGGAAATTATTTTCAGTGGGCACAAATATCCATAAATTGAATTGAATGCTTCAGCTGAAGGAGATAAGTATTGTGGTTAATTTTATGTACTTAGACTAATTTTCTCAAGCAATAAAATCATCCTTTGAAGACCGGTTTTCCCCAAAATGGTGTGGGGCTTTTCCGGGGTCACCTTGACCAAAAATAAGTGTCTCTCATGGTTGAAATGCTTGCTTAAATTTAGCTTTAATTTCAGCTGATAGGAAATGTGTTAAATAGTAGAAGCACTCATTAAATGTTTACAATGAATGCATACTGAAAATTATATCAGCATGACAAAACATGTGGGTTGGGTCAAATAAACACTTGCAAAATTGTAAACTGGGGTTGGGGTGCAGATCATTGATTTTCTACAATTTCTTCATACCAAAATCTACATATTTTTTGTCCACCAGTTCGTGGGTTTTCTCTAATTTCAGGACTGATATTTACACAATTGCATTCAGCCTATGAAACCCTTCTGATTTGGAACGTGGGGCCTTATTATTGTATATTAGACCATTCCCTTTGTACCTGGCAGCATAACTATTTCATACAGTGCTCAAGCAATTTGCAAGGAGTCCGTGCTTGTGCATTTGTGTAGGCAGCCATCAATACTAGGTTCTTTGTTCCTCTATGCGTTATTACTTTGTCTATGTCATTATGGATTAAGTGTATTTCTGCTAGTGTGTATTTCTGGGCTTATCATGAGGAATAAAATTAATATTCCATGGCTGTAACATGCACCATTTAATGATAAATTCCATGATGAGTTCCTCATCAACTTTGCTGGGCTTCCCTTGATGAAAAATAGTGTGTATTTCTATGTCAGTGGACCGATATCATAGTGGAAAGAGACATACCAGGTTCCCTCATACTGCTTATCATTTTAATCTCTGTTTGCAATGTGATTTCTAGGTTTTAACAGTGAAGAAATGGATGTTATGTGGCTGTCCTAATGATAAATATACCTTGTTGAGTTTGTTATCAGTCTCATATTGTTATTTTGGGGAATGTTTGCAAGCATACATTTGGTATCATTCATTTGTCTAAACTCAGAACAAGAAAAAGTGCACCTATAGCAGTTTGCATGCCAATTGTTTGACAAAATCTCCCTAAGACCAGAATTAGACAAAACTAATTTAATTGGGTGAAACTTGAGATATTCCCAGAAAGGAACATTACAGTGGTCTCAGAGCACGATATTGACCAGCTGTTGGCCTTAAGCCAAGTGATGACAAGAAGAAGACTTCCAAAACCAAAATAAAAAGCTAAGAAATCATGGGATCTGATGAAAGGTTAAAATCAAACAACATGGCAGTAGCCTTGAATGAGGTGATGAGGATGCCACAAATGATGACCAATGTGGGGGAGCAACTGATTCATCCCACAATTGGTTATCAGGACCATTCTCAGTGATATGACAAATCCACTATGCCCAAATTATGGGTGATGCATTAAGATGGAAGGACATGATTACAACTGATGTGGAGTTATTGGCAGAAAATTGGAAGGCATACCAATCATTGGGAGATGACATTCAGGTGTCCCTCTCCCTTTGGGAGTTCAGTCAACTAAGAGACATGTACAAATCAATGGGAATTTTGTGGAATTATGCAGGGGTGATGAGGTGGATTAAGGCAGAAGATGAAAAAGTAGTTGAAGGGGCCATGGTTCGCAAGGAAACACATGAGGTGCCCATTAACTTGCGTGATTACAAGGATAATCATGGCTCAGATCTATACCATGAGGACTATAAGCATCCACCCTTGGAGATCCCTCTCAAGGCTCAAGAGATATAGATAGTTAAGACGAATGAGCATTTTTCTTTGGGACCAACCATCAATAAGGTATAGGTGGGTACCAAATAATCTAGCATGGGCCAAAGTTTGCCAGATGAGAGGCACCAGAGGAGATTTGAATACATAGAGGGGCATGAGCTTGATGAGGATGTTATGCATAATGAGCTATCTATGGAGGGGCAGAGAGTGACTTATGTTGAGCCCATGGTGGATGAGGACAGGCAGTCATCTTTTGGGCCAGCCATTTGTAGTGAGCAGACAAATGCAGAAGCAGCCAACAGAATTGCAGTACATTCAGACAGTAGCTCTCCTCAGGCATACATAGTTGGGTTTTGCAACACTACTGGGTTACCTTTGCACATTGGAGAGAGATATGTAGAGTTGCCTAGTCAAATATCACGTGTTGATCAGGACAGTGGGATGAGACGACATGAGTTGCATAGGGTGCAACAATCGCATGTTGAGGTTATTGCACGTACGAATACATGTGCATCCAATCCTGCCCTTGGGGTTGGATGGCGAGAGATTCTGAGTTGGTACTCGGAGTTGTAGGCTAGACTTATGGAAATGGTCATAGTCTGGAGTGAAGCTCAATAGTAGCTCTCAGGCATTGAGGGTACTGGAGGCCCAGATTGACATTGTGATCCAGGTGGGGCTTCCTATCATATGCCAGAGATGCGGTTTGGCTATGGCATCAATGAGATAGATGACCCAACAACTGAGTGCATACATTCCTTAGGGGAGTTCCAGTCGGCACTAGCGGCTAGGCGGTTTGTGAGTAGACTTTGTGGGTTGTCTTTGCCTGTTGGTAGTGCATGGAGTTGCAGGTTGATTAGTACACTCTAGCAAGAGCTTGTAGGAGTAGGTGGCATCGGCAGGCCACCAAACAAGGCATCACATGGAGACAATGCTCTCTCATTAACGTATTGGGCGCCAGAGCTACTGAGGATCGGCACGATAGTATTAATCCCGATTGCATGTGATGAGTTCGGCCCCTCAAGTCTACCTAGGCAGATGTGCAGGTGTAGATCACATTGTGGTGGGTGTACTAGCATAGTGGTCAATGCATGGGCACATATGGGATGCCCTATGGTGGTATGATAATGAGCGTTGGTATCCAGTGGTGCATGGAGTTGTGCCACAGAGTTCACCACTATGCAGAGGAGTGCAGGGGTACGTCTTTGTGTGCAGAAAAGCATGATGATGCACAACAGGTTGTTGGAGTGTTTCCACCAGAGAGATCTCCTAACGAGGACATCAAGTACACCATTGGGCTTGGCACACCTAGATTTGGAGAGTGAGTTAATCACAGGGCCGACCGTGAGCTTCCATTTATCACTCTTCAGCATTGCACACTGACACAAGGGACTTGGATATCGTGTCTTGATGCTCTCATCATGAACAATAGGACCCAGAAGGTTCATCTGAGACAGTTGGACGAGACACGGTGCATCGGGAGGGAGGCTTTCCAGTCGTGGCATATGTTCAGGGTGCGAGTTGGTGGATGCAGGCTTGGGGTTAGTTCGATCTTCTATAGAGGTAGCCCTTGCACCATTCTTGAAGCTCACACTCAAGGAGATGCATGACCCCCTTTTGGCAAGATATTATGAGGTGTCTCAGGAGCATCTACAATGGTTGGCGGAACTTACGCACCAAATTGGTTCATGATGTATCGAGTCTATATATTGATTGCAACAACTACTTAAGACTTGGTTCAAGTTGGTAACAGTAGTTGTCAGGACTATGTCGCAGTCATTCTGGCTGTGGGATCCAGGGATTTGGCTAGTTGATTAGACACTTTATTTCTATTGAAATATGTAGCAAGGTTTAGTCTTCATAATGTCTTATGTAATCTTGATTTTATGTATTTGATGTAAAAGAGAAAAGAAAAATATTATTATTATTATTATTATTATTATTATTTTCATAGCCTGGGTTTCATGCTCTAGGTCAAATTCATTTTTAGGTCAACTATTGTGTGCTTCTAGGGTTTTGTCATAGAGTCAAGAAGTCAAAGAAGTCATTGCCATATGTGTTAGACCCTATTGGGCATTTCGTATCAAGTCAAAGAATTTATAGAAAGCCAAAAGTGTCAAAAGTTGTGTTGCAAGGAACGCCAATTTTAGTGGCGTACCGATACCCGGGACAGCTTGAAATGCCGAAACGGGCTTGAAACGCCCTTGGTCATACCGTACGACATTTCGCGATTTCGAAACGCCAAATGATACAAGCAACGACGTTTCGACAACCAAAAACAAATTAATTTTTTTTAAGCCTTTTTTGGCCATCTCAACTTGTGGAAAGAGGGATGGGCCCCATCTAACACCAAAACACACTAATAAACTAACTTTTGTGTGGTTGTTAGCTAAATTTAATAAAAATTATTACAAATGGAATTCTCTAGAAGATGAGAAGAATAAAATTCCCTAGAAACCCTATGAGCCTCTTCTTTTCTTTAAAAAGGCACTCCATTCACTCATTTTTCACACATTGTTTTGCAAGAAGAGCTTCCTATGGTAGAAGCAAGGAGCTTATTTGTGTTTTGGAGTGAGCAGCAAGAGGAAGGGCGTGGGAAACAAGAGGAAGAGCGTGGACAGCAGCTAGTTGGGTGAGTTTTCATTTCCTAATTTTGCATCATTCATGGCTTCTCAAAGTAGTGTTTCAAGTGCCCCTAAATTGGGTGAGCTTTTCATTTTGTATCATTGTAATTTTGCAGCAATCATGGCTTCTCAAAGTTGTGTTTCAAGTGCCCCTAAATCCACTCAAGCAAGCAGGCAGCAAGAATATTATCTTGTCTTTGAGGTTTCTGCGAGTTTCATTATTATTTAGATTATCTTCCAGATACATCGCATAAGGATTTTTTTCATCAACGTTTCGAACCAGCAACGTTGGTTCATCTTTAGGATGTGAAAGAATATTGAAAGACTGGTCTTATTTTTCCAATTATATATATAGAGATGCTTAGTCGACAGATATAATTAATTTATTTATTCATTTTTTCCTTTTAGGTTTATGGTTATAATAATTATATTTGTTTTAATTATCAATAATATAATTTTAACTTTAATTTTAATTAATTATTCCTATTTTAATTATTTAATTTTATTTTAATTAATGTTTCTATTTTAATTATTTATTAAAATTCTTTCAATTATTAATTTATATTAATTCTTGTAATTATATCTATTTATGACAAATAGTTAATTATTTAATTATTTTAAAAATTTTAAGTATATTATTTAATTAATATTATTTTAATTGAATTAATTATTATTTATTATGTAATTATAATAATTTTAATTAAGATAAATTTGTAATAATTGATCATGATTAGATAGTGGTTTTTAGTTATAAAATATTAATTATGTGTTTATTTAATTATATTTAAATTAATTTAATTTAATAATTGTTTTAATTGTAATTATTTAATTATAATTAATTATTATTAATCCTTATTTTTTATTTTGTAATTATTATATTTTATTCAATTTATTTATTAATTAATTCTTTATTAATGAGTTATTTTTACTTTGTATTTGCATTAGTTTTAATTATATGTCGTGATTATTTATTAAGGCTCCCTACATATTATCCTATGTTGAGGAGTTTATTATAATTAAGATATTTTCAATTGATGTTTACTTCCTATGATTTTTTTGTTAAATTATATTTTATTAAGGTCATAGTGTGTTATTAAATTAAAATGGATTAGATCTTTTGTGTTTGTTCTAGGTTAATTAGGGGAGGATTATAGTTAGGGGTAGATTTAGATGATAGGATTGGAACACGGTTTTTGCTTATGGTCCATCCATCGTCTCTATTGAGGTTATTAGGGTGTTTGCTAATTTCTATGGCTTCTCTGAATTTCCTTATGAACTAGTGATCACTCCTAGCTAAGATACGTGTATCTTCTATACATATTTGGTGCTTAGTTTTATCAGAATGTTCAGCTAGAGCTGAGGATTTGGATCGATTGTGTTTAATGTCTATTGAGTGTTCCTGGATTCTTGTGTTAAAGGATCTCCCAGTCTCACCTACATACGGTTTGCCGCATGAGCAGGGAATTAAGTAGACACCTTTATGGCATTTAGGGTCAATTTTGTCTTTCACTGGATTAAGGCAGTTACGGATAGTGTTTAAGGGTTTGAAAGTGGTTAGAATTCCATTGTTTTTCAGGATGCAGGAGATTTTGTCTGTAGACCTTTGTATGTAAGGGAGGTTGACTTTACCTTTTATATTATCAAAGTTTTTTTTTGTTAGGTCATGTTTTTGCCTTATTTAAGGCTTTGATAGCTTGATGTTTATTGTATCCATTTTTTAGGAAAACTTTAATAAGGTGTTCTGTTTCTTTTTCTAGGTGTTCCCTGTCAGAGATTCTAAGGGCTCTGGTTGCTAATGTGTTGAGGACTCCTAGTTTGTGGGTAGGGTGATGATGTGACGAGGCATGTAAATATTGTTCGGTGTGAGTCTTTTTTCTATATACCTGGTGGGATATAGAGCCATCCTCATTCCTAGTGATGAGGATATCCAGGAAAGGGAGGCTTTTGTTGACCTCAACTTCCATAGTGAATTTTATGGAAGGGGATAAACTATTTAGGTGTTGCTTGAAGGTTTCTAGGGTTTCTCTTCCATGAGGCCATATGATGAATGTGTCATCCACATATCTTTTCCACAATAATAAACCCAATAATAAAAAAGACAACTTGGTCATAAATTTATCTAACATACAAGTAAATGAACACATCCTAAACTTATTAAGAAAAGGATTAAATTTCTCCATCACACCACGCAAAATCCCTGTTGAAGACATTTTGTGCAATATTGAATATGGTATCAAGAACCTTCCTGACAACATAAAAGAACAAATCAGACAAGATTGTTCCATCACCCTTAGGAAAGCAAAACCCCCCCAAAAGCAATCTCAGCAAACAAGAGTATCTAGCTCTCAAAACCTTGAACTCCAACCCTGATATTGTAGCGTTGAAAGCGGACAAAGGAGGAGCCACCATTATCATGAACAAAAGTGACTACAAAGCAAAAATGCTAGATCATCTAAATAACAATGGCTACTACAGAAAACTCAACAAAAACCCGTTAAACAATATCTCC